>JAOUQW010029020.1:0-10234 GCA_028565825.1 Olivaichthys viedmensis | reverse complement strand
AATGTAATGGAACGTCGGTGAAACGAGTTAGTTCCTGTTCTCACTTACGCTATAACAGCTATAAACAGTCGTTCCCTCACCAGCCTCTTTTGAGAGCATCATGAATGAACTTTGTATGTTATTGTAGTGCGAGTTTGGATTGTTTTATTATAAAATTTATGTGGTGTTGTACTGTATTTTGGGAGACGTTCTGATATTCCTTTTTCTATTTCACTTTCCCTCTGCACCTCTCTGTGTCTCTCTCGATGTCTCTCGCTCGTTCTCAGGTACTCCCACTCCTGAGCTGGAAGAGGCGAGAAAGATCGCTGAGAAGGGAAGGCCAACTCTGGGAGAGCACAGCAGACTGGAGGTTGTTATTGAGGAGAGCATGGCCTTTAAGGTAAACACGCACACACACACACATGCACACCGGCCCTGGTTGACTAAGATGCCAAATAAAGAGACTACTTGCGTGTGCAATATGATAAATTGCATGTGAAGTTAATGGGGTGTGTTGTGGGTGATTCACAAAGAAGAATTGTGTGAATGACTTCACGTGCAAAGTCGGTGTAGAAAACAATATTAAAATGAGATTTTTGCGTGTGCTAATTGTTCTTGATAGCTGTGATGAGCTCTGATCTCAAAGAGACTCCCGGGAAGAGTGAAACTGAAACTGAAACTCAAGTAAAACGCAGATTAAAGGCGACAAAGAATGCATGGATTTTTTTTTTTATTGTGATATGTTTGCAAAAGACTGTAGACATGAGTGTGTGTTGTGTTCATAAGATAAATGTCATGAAAAACTTTTTGTACAGGCTCTGTTTAAACGCTCTTAGCATCGCAGGTGTGAACGTGCAGCGAATATCTAATATGAAACCAACTTTACCGCGGTCATATTGTACAAAAAACAAAACACTTTTTCAATGTTTTGAGAGACTGAGACATAATTTCGAGGAACATTCATAAAAGAATGTTTTTTATTTTGTCTTCAAATAGCAGAAAAAGGCTTCCACAAATGTATTACCTGCCTTTCAATCGTATTAATTTACACACTCAACCTTTGTTCCCGAAGTGACTTTCAGGCTGCGGTAAATCACACTGCAGGTGCTCAATTAATCTACAGTCAGCTCCAGAATTATTGGCACCCTTGGTAAAGGTAAAATGTCTTTGTGGTTAATCAGCTTAATCTCACACTGGAAATAGGAGAGAATTCTAGACTTTAATTGAAGTAAATTTATTCTAAGAAAATATATTGTTAAACAAAACCACATGTGTCACAATTATTGGCACCCCTGCATTTTGTGTAACCTCTCTTTGCCAACATAACAGCACTACGTTTTCTCCTATAATGCTTGATTATTTATTTATTCTGCCCTGTATTTTGCACTTTTAGGTAGAAACACACCCAAATTGCATATTCATTAAGGCACACGTGCAAAATGGACAAGACATGCAATTTTGCTTATATAAAAGACACACCCTGTTAGTAAATCAACTTCCATGTTTTTTTGTGTGTGTTATCAAGTTCGCATGTGTTTTTACACACATAAACCTTTAGTAAATCAGGGCCACAGTGTAGTTTACGTTGAAGTGATGAAGCCTATGCAGGGGACTTCGAAGGGAGAGCACTAAAGGGACCAACTGATAGACACTTTGTCCCATGATTCTTTGCGATGTTATTACTCCACCATTTTTAATGGTAAAAAGTCATTTTAGTCATTTAGAGATGTTGCATTAGTATTTCGCACAGTCATCATGTGATGATATGTATCCTGCTCAGGGCATCATGGGACTTAAGAATATATTTGATAGGTGTATTAACTCCCAGTGGTATGTTAGTCTCTTTGCGTGAGTGTGTGTGTGTGTGTGTTTTGTGCTAATACCACCAACTTCCTCTCCTATAGATCCGTCAGGGAATGGCACCCAATGGCACGATAGACCCGGTACAGGAGGCTCGGCCCCACTGCATGAGACGTGTTCGTCGATTGGTCGATACTTTATTGGTCAGGACTCTGATTGGATACTTTTAAGTCTCGCCTGCGTCCACGGGACATTTGTGATTGGGCTGCCAAATTAAAGCACCAACCAATCAGAGTCACCTGTGTGTATTGGGATTGTGGTGATTGACCAATGAATCTTTTCTTTCTGTCTGCCTGAAATGACTTCCACCTGTTTCTCCTTTCAGATTTATTTGTGTGTGTGTGTGTGTGTGTGTGTGCTCAGAATAATCGATGTGTGCAAAAGTGTGTAAATCAAAAATCCTTGATCTGTTATCTATGGTATATTTATATTACCATTAATGACAGAGTTTGTCATTCCATACAATGATCACTCAATGTGTGTGTGTGTGTGTGTGTGTGTGTGTGTGTAGAACACTGTAGATCGTCTGTTAAAGGACACCAACCTGGCTGACGTGATTGGCACACGCTCATGGAAAGAACAATTCATCGGGGCTGTCACTGTCAGTTCAGGTAATCTGTGTGTGTGTGTGTGTGTGTGTGTGTGTGTCCAAGAACTGCTAACTTTAACAGGAAGAGGCCATTTGACTGACATTGCAACCGACCAATCACAGAGCCCGTCTGCAAACTCACGAGTGTATCATGTTTACTTCCCACTAACTGCTTTACAGTTTTTTTACAAACGCTAACAAGCATTATTCACTACCAAGTTCACTTTTTTCAAAACTCTTCACACATCTCTCTGCACAAACATGCTGACACATTGGTTCATTTCATGAGCAAAATGCACTACAACTACCAAAACACCACAAACACGTCTCAAAATAAACTCATTTACCAAAACTCTAGTTTTCTTCTAACGAGAACACTTTGTCAGTCAGAAAAACCCCCACTATTAATTGGTGACATTACAGTAGGTGCACTATATAATATATATTGATGATGTAGTATTTTTTTTCTTTAATTTGTTTTGTATTATAATTCATAATTGTCTCTTCGGGTTATTAGTGTGAGCATTTATTATTGAACTTTTTTTTTTTTTACAAATTTTTAATTACAAACAAAATGGCACATCTTGACTGTAAAGAATATACCATGTACAACAGGAAAAAACAATCACAAATGTGCGAGAAACAAAAACAAGAATTCTAACTGTAACAGAAAAATAAATGATGATTAACCGTCCACCTCTTCTGTGGAGCTGAGTAATGGTGAATAATGCAGGAGGAAAAGTGACTCCATTTTTGAATGGACTGTAAAGTGTGTGACTTTATTTTTGCCTTGTTGTCCCATCATATGTCTGTCTGTTGGACCTGTTTCTTTACCTCAGCCTTCTACAGAGTTCATCCAAAAATGAAATCAATGCTCTGTATTGTACGGCCCAAAGCGGGATTCGTGC
Source organism: Olivaichthys viedmensis (assembly GCA_028565825.1). Lineage (NCBI taxonomy): Eukaryota > Metazoa > Chordata > Actinopteri > Siluriformes > Diplomystidae > Olivaichthys > Olivaichthys viedmensis. Next base: position 6,898 of record JAOUQW010029020.1, on the reverse strand, counting down.
TGTAGCAATCCATTGGATTGCCCTTTTCACTTTGTCTCTCTAACTATTATAATTTTTAGGGTTTTAATTTATTGAATATAGTATTTGTTGCTTATCTAACTGCTGTACTGGTTTTGAACTTGAGTGTAATCACTTTTGGAACAAAGTGTGTAACATTTGCACATTGAGCCATAGAAACACACGGTTTTGCTGGTGGTAGAAAGTTTGAACACTGTGTTCACTGAATGCATTTTGTGTCAATGCAATAAGAAACGTATTTATAGTTTGCTTCACAAAGAGAGCTGTTGTGCTAATTGAGTGCATAGTTTTGATAAAGTGTTGAAAAATGTTTTAAAAAAAGTAGCAATTGTAAAAAAACTGTAATATGTTCAATGTGATGCTCGCTCCACCATTCAACTAAGATCTTTGTGTTGCGATGCTTTTGGGAAAGTCAGCCTGGATTATTAGTTGGGTGGAGTCAGATGACCTACACTAGTTAATTTGCCCTCGTTCCCTCCCTTTAATAAGGCAAGTCTGCAGGTGTAGACTCGAGAGAACGCAAAAGTGTGTTCAAGTCCAAGATGAAATGCAAAAATGTACAGTATTTATGAGGACGGGGCCGATGTAGAAGGTAGGAAGTGCACATGTCAGGAAGTGATAGATGAATAGTGTGATAAACCGTCTGTTTCTCTGCGCGTCTCTCTCAGGAGAGGGTGATGAGGGCGAGGGAGGTGAGCCGCGCCGGCCGTCCTGCTGCGATTACTTCATGCACGTCATGACCGTGTTCTGGAAGCTGGTGTTCGCCTTCATCCCGCCCACCGAGTACTGGAACGGCTGGGCCTGCTTCATCATCTCCATCTGCGCCATCGGCTTCCTCACGGCCATCATCGGCGACCTGGCGTCTCACTTCGGCTGCACCGTGGGACTGCGGGACACCGTCACAGCCGTGGTGTTCGTCGCCCTCGGCACCTCCATCCCGGGTGTGTGTGTGTGTGTCTGTGTGTGTCTGAGATTGACTGTTTTGACGTCTTTAATGAGGATGACGTTCTGAACAGCTAGTTATTCTACTTCTCCTTCTTTTTATTGTGCTCTCTTTCCTCTCTTTCTTTTCCCTTTCTTTCTTCCTCTTTGTCTCTCCCTCTTTCTTTTTCTCTTCTCTTCTTTTCTCTCTCTTTCTCCACTCACTTTCATTCTTACCCTCTCACCCTCATGCCTGTTCCTCTGTATCTTTCTCCTTTTCTCTCCCTCTCCTTTGCTTCCTCTCTTCCTTTCATTGCCTCTTTCAATCCATTTTTCTTCCTCTTTTCCCCCTCCCTCTTCTCTCTCTCCCTTAATTTATTTTCCGTCTTTCTCTTTTGCCTTTTTTCTTCCTCTCTTTTCCCTCTCTCTTTTATTTTTCACTTTTCCCTCCCTCTCTCCTCTCTTTTTCTTTCTCTTTTATCCCTCTTGTTTTTTTCACGCTCTCCTCACTTTCAATCTCTCTCTATTTATTTTCCCGCAATCTCTCTTTTCATTCTTTTTTCTTTCTCTTCTCCCCTCTCTCTCCATCTCTTTTTTATTTTTTTTCTCCTCCACCCTTTCTTTCTTTCTTTATGTCTTTCTCACGTTCCCTCTCCCTTGACTTTCTTTCTCTCTTCCCCTCCGTATTCATCTTTCTGTCTACTTCTTTCTCATTTGTCTCTCTCCTCTTTTTTCCTTGTTCCTTCACTCTTCTTCTCTTTCTCCCTCGCTTTTATTCTTCCTCGTCCTTGACGTCCTACATCCTCATTCCCCCTCTTTATTGCTCTTTTGATCTTATTCTCTCTTTCTTTCTTCTTCTTTCCGTATCTCACTTTCAACATCATACGCCCTCCTCAACTTTAACCCTCTCTCTCTATCTCTCTGTCTCTCTCTCCCTTCCTCTCTATCTCTCTGTCTCTCTCTCAGATACCTTCGCGAGTAAAGTGGCAGCGGTTCAGGATCAGTACGCCGATGCCTCCGTGGGAAATGTGACGGGCAGCAACGCTGTGAACGTCTTCCTGGGCATAGGCGTGGCCTGGTCCATCTCGGCCATCTACTGGGAGGTCAAAGGTCAGGCGTTCCACGTGGAACCGGGCTCGCTGGCCTTCTCCGTCACACTCTTCACCATCTGCGCCTTCATCAACATGGGCGTGCTCATGCTGCGGCGCCGCCCCTCCATAGGCGGAGAGCTGGGCGGGCCCAAAACCATGAAGATCCTCACGTCCATGCTCTTCATCGGACTCTGGCTCCTCTACATCACCTTCTCCAGCCTGGAGGCCTACTGTCACATCACGGGCTTCTGAGGAAATACACTTCTACACACACACACACACTCAAGCTCACGTTACATTTAAATCACATTTACACACTTACGATGTCTGTAATGTTGTGTGAGGATACACAAAGACATGTTAGCACTTATTAGAAAGCGACACACACTGTGTAGAAGCGAGGATAAGAGAAAGAGACGCTAAAGGGATAACCTTTGTACACGATGGGATCATCATAAAGTGTGTCCCACCCATACTGACACTGAGACGTATAACTCATGCTACATCGGTTAACGTCCATTTCCGCCGTCTATTGGAAGGTCAAAGGTCAGGCATTAAAGGTGCTCACTGGCCTTCTCCATCATGTTCTTCACCATCATCATAAGCTTCATCCACACGGGAGGATAAAGTTTTAAATTACTTTTACTCTGTTTTATAACCCGTTGTAACAGGACATGGTCATCCATTAGGAGAGGAGGAAGTAGCCTAAACAACCAAACTAAAATATTTAATGTGACTGATATTTAGACTTGAATATGAACTGAAGGACTGAACGTGTGAAACGAATGAATGGAACTCACAAGTAATGATTTATTCCATTATCGACACCGTGGATATCATATGATTATAATATTTACTCACTTAAATGAATATAGTACTAAAATGTGTCAGCATTATTGACTAATAGTAAAAATCATACACAGAAAAAAGGAATGTCTCTTATTCAAAGGTATTTTTTATGAAATTCTATCTTTAGTTACTTTTTATTTAGAAAAAAAAAACAAGCATGAATTTGTCCAATGGCCAACTGCTTGCCTCAGTTTGTGTCTGTGTTTCCGTTTTGGCTTTTGACGCTATTGAACACAATATTTTAATGGACAGGTTTGAAAATACGGTCAGTTTAGACAAGTTCTTGCCTGGTTTAGATCTTATTTGACAGACTGTTACCAGTTTAGTGATTCTTCAGAGCCTAAAAAAGTGCAATATGGTGTTCCACAAGGTTCTGTTTTAGGCCTGCTATTGTATTCCCTTTATATCCAGCCCCTTGGACAATATAATTTTCAAACATTATGTAGGTTTTCACTACGCTGATGATGCACAATTATATTTGTCAGTTTGGCCAGATTTAGCGGTGCAACTACGCAAAATGGAAGACTGTGTAAAAGATGTAAAGGCTTGGATTAATAGAAACTTCCTTCTCCTAAATTCTGATAAAACAGAAGTACTGATGTTGGGTACTAAGTCTGCCTGCAATAAGGTCACTGATTTCACCTTAGAGCAAAAGCTAAAGTTAAGGACCTTGACACTGGTCTATCATTTGATTCTAATGTAAGTAACATCACCAAAATCTGGATATTATCATATTATTATCAAACATGGTGCTGTGCAACTAGCCCATGATTTTACAACCTCTAGATTGGACTGCTGTTGCTGGCTAACTGCCCTGCTGTATCTTTAAAGAGCAATTTCATGAAAAATGTAACAAAAACATGATCCTAAACTGTGTTATCTCTTATTTTGATCATTTCTGACTTTAAACAAAAGTAATGTTTTATTACTAGCGTATTTTACGACACTAGCAAGAGAACACCGAAAATCATGCCTCGTAAATGTATTGTTTTAGAGGCCAGGTAGGTTTACCGAAAGGCTTTAAATGAGAAAACCGACAAAACAGCGAGGATTTTTTAAATCTTGTTTCTATCGCGGAGGTGAAAAACTACAAAAGCAACTGATGTATTTCTATTAATACATAACTTGTTGCAAAACTGCTGCACATGCGGCTGTGGTTTCTGACCTTCTAAAGGCTGTTTTTTATTCGTTTTTACTGTTTCTCTTTCAAAGATTTTTTAAAGGTTTACTTTATTTTCCTGAATGCGCTGTGCATAACCCAGAAGTATTATGCTTCGGCACTGAGTGTCGAGTAAAACTCCTTCAAACACATTTAACATCAACCGGAGTGCAGCGCCAAACAATAAAAATGAACCCTTCCAGAAATGGAGCCGTAATCTTTAATCATTGTGCAGTTCAGGCTTTTCAATTCACACTGCCCACAACGAATAACCTCATGCATTGAGTGTGGAGCCTCATTTCTGTACTTTCTCGCCATGAGTGAGTAAATATATAGTGCGAATTATCTGTATTGGACTGTTCGATTATTTTAAACATGCGATACCATTGTATGCGATCAAATAAAGTTCTATGAAATAAGCTTAGTGTGTAAAACCGCTTTTCCTTTCAAATTAAAATGAAACGTTTATTAAAGCGGCGCCGGTTACTGCTTCAATGAGCTTTTAATAACGCTACTACAGTGCTTCATTGCCACGCAGTTAAACACAACATGTCGAGCGAAAAACAAAGACACGAGAGAGACAACACAGGTTGTATTTTACAAATAACAGCCAAAGACTAGCTGCCGTTAAGTTTTGTCCAGGGCGCAAACACAATACAAAGTCCCGCTTATGACGTTTAAAGCTCTGAATGGTTCAAGCTCCGGTGTATCTTGCTGATCTCATGAAGTAGTACAGCCCATCTTGAGCGCTTCGCCCTGATGAGGCAGGTCTACTATTAATCCCGAGCATCACTCTCCAGCTCAGCCTGTGGAAGATGTTTCTCTTCCATTGGCCTTTTAAACTCTGGAACAGTGCTCCACAGAACATTAGGAACGCTCTACAGCTCTATAAGTGTTTTTAAAATCCAGATATTAAAAACATACTTGTTTATCTTGGCCTTTTCTCATTTCTTGGGTCTTTCGTCCGGTTAAATATACTTTTAAAATGATTTAAATGAAAAGGAAATTCTCTCAGATGTATAGTTCATTCATTAAAAGATTGCAGATTATCTCATTAATGTGATTCAAGGCTTATGTGACAGAAGGGCTCTTTAACCTTCTAATCTTTTATACCTAAAGCACTGTGAGGTCCAGTTAAACATCATTGGCATGATCTTTTATTTTATTTTTAATTTCATTTTATTTTATATATATATATCTACAAGCATTCGAAATAAAAAGATGAATTAATTTAACGTATTACACTGCATGCTGATTTGAAGCAATGGCGCGCGCGCGCGCTCCTTATTAAACAGGAAGCAGGTTCGGGAGCGAACCATAATAAAAGCGCGCCTTTAGTTCCGCGTCACGCACTCGGGCACCAATCGGAATCCTCGTCTATAAAGACCCGCCTCTTCGCGTCGTCACGAAGGCGCGCGCTCAGCTTGGAAACGGTGCTTGCACTTCCGGGAAGAGATAGCGCGTGCGCGTGTGTGACGCTCGAGACGAGACGAAGTAGGTAAGAACATAAAATAATATAATAAAATAAAAATAATAAATCCTCCGACTCCAAAAGAACAGCGCATTCGCATGTCGCCGTGTTTTGCGCGTTGTTATTATGCGTTGATTTAACACCGGAAATGTATGTATTGGATATTATTGCGGTTTAGCGAGTTCAACCGGAAACAGACGTCCACGCGCGCGCTGTGTCGCGGAACCTGAGGCCGACAAGCAAGCCGTACGTAAGCTAAGCTAACTAGCATGCCCGAATTAAAACATCGGTTTCTTTTGCCCCGTGTGTGAATTGTTTAACTCGTTTGGTTCGTGTGTCAATTGTGTCTCGTAAGCGCAATGTATTCTACGCCATAGACTCGGAGTCGGTACGTTATTCGGTTCTGTAGTTTCGGTTCAGTCATGTTCAGCGTGAAGCCGTACGGCGGCGCGTGGGCCGTGTTCCAAACGGCTGCTTAGTTACTACGGAGTGCGCTACAAAGTGTGGGGAAAAGCCGTTATCGCACAGCTAACCTAGTGCACTCGTTTAGGGGACACGGAGGGATTTGGGCTTTAGGCTGTAATATCGTTTTGGATTTCTTCTTCTTCTTCTTTTTTTTTTGGTCGTTGCATTAAAATCAAACAACTCCGTTAAAACGAGCGACACAAACATTATATATTTCAGCGATAATAATAATAAATAAATAAATAGATGCATTTTATTATTATTATTATTATTATAAAATAAATCGGTGTCCATAAACGCAGTTGCTGATGCATTGGTCAGGAAATTGAATTTAAATAAACGTTTAAAAAAAAAAAAAAAAACCCCACCAGAATGTTTTTCTGATTTAAAATAAATAAATAATTGTGCGTGCAGCCATGACGCATTTATTATTATTATTATTATTGTTATTGTTGTTGTTGTTATTGTTAGTTGACTGGTGTATTATGGTTGGACAGAAGGAAAAGAAACGCGTAAATGTGCTGGAGCCAGTGATGAACAAAGGCTGGTCGCTCGTTAGCTTAGCTAAACTTGCGGCTTTGACTTGCAGCGCACATTTGGTGCCGTTATTAGCTTAGCTTTGTGCTAACCGGCTAGCTCGGTCAAGCTTAATGCTTGCCTGCTGTTTAAACGAGCGTTTTGCTTTTAGCCATGTTTTATATTTTGGGGTTTATTGCCACGGTTGAGTGTTTAAAATTGCACTGTGGCCAGAACATGAATATTAAAAATATGCCCACAGCCGGTAGTGTTTACATGGAGGTGGTTAAGAAACAGCAGGAATGCAGCCACACTCTCACACACTCTCACTCTCACACACACACTCACACACACACTCACACACACACTCACACACACACTCACACACACACTCACACACACACTCAC
>JAOUQW010029019.1:0-10234 GCA_028565825.1 Olivaichthys viedmensis | reverse complement strand
AGAGAGAGTGTGTGAGTGTGAGAGAGAGAGTGTGTGTGAGAGAGAGAGAGAGAGTGTGTGTGTGTGTGTGTGGGGGGGGGGGGGGGGGCCTGAATTTTATATTTTTAATGATGTGCTGTACAAGTAGGCCTATATGCAAAAAAAAAAAAAAAAAAATCCATATCAATATTTTTTTTTTGTAAATTCAGACGTACTTAATTCTGCTTAGATATTTTCTAAAAACAAAACAAGGCATTATTTTAATTTGCACATCACAAACATAGCCTATAGGAAAAATATTATATCATGCTACTCCAGGCTACAGCATTTAAAATGCCATCATACAATGAAACTTAATTCTGTTGCTATTAATAATCGTAGCCGTGTATACTACAATACAACTAATGTATAATAGTGGTAGTAATAATAATAATCACGTCTGAATGAAATACAATCTGTTAGGCTAAGAGTCGCCTTGCTGGTTTAACTATTTAACGATGTATGATCGAGCCTACCTTATAAAACGTTTTAATAGACGAGCCACAATAGATAGCATTCAATTGTGCTCTACAGATATAAAAGTGGGTTGTTGTTGTTTTTAAAAAAATCCTAAATAAGATGATTATAGCAATTATAACCTGTGTGTTCACAAGAAGAGAATACTGAAGCGACGTTCATACGAATTGAAATGTTTACAGTGAAGTTTCTTTTAAAACGTTGAACGGTCATACCTCGATTTAGTAGCCCAATTTAATAATGAAAAAAAAAAGAAAAAAGTTCTGTATTATATTCTTGATGTACGCATCTGAAGGTGTTATACTGGACCCAAAAATAACATGCGTAATAATACGCTTCATAATAATAATAATAATAATAATAATAATAGTTTTCACAAATCACAAATATGTTTAAGGATTGGATTTTTCCTCAGCAAAATGGAATTATTCAAGTTCTAAAATTCAAGTTGTTGCTGCAACATGATGTGGCTCTAAATGCACAAGCAAAGAAAACGAGGACGAATGTGGAGGAGAGAAAAAGCGAGCGCGACCCCCTGCAGCTCTGTCTGTCTCTGTGCGTGCTCTTAGAGCTCCCTCTTTCGATCACACGTCACCCACGAGGTCGACAACAACCCTTCGCTTTAGCCCTACTGCTTTTGCTTCCACGCACAGGATTACTGGCTAATTATTGGGATTCCCGTTTGCATCCACTTCTTAACGCGCACGTCCAAGATTTCACAAGAGTGCACTTAATAAAGCCTCGGTTTGAACCGCTCATCGAGTAGAGGGTCGTCTGATTTAAAAAAAAAAAAAAAAAACGCAGTCACATTACCCAAGTGTCTTCAAAATGAAATGTTCGTTGGGTGCAAATCATAAAACTGACTGGTGTTACCTGGAGCCGGTCTGATGCTGCCGGCAATGGATTTGGTTTTTGGTCCTCCCAATTTAGGTATCTAATTCAACGCATTAATATATACACCAAAAAAAATAAATAAATAAAAATGCAATGCAATGCAATTCACTTGTGTTTTATTTGCACGGCGCTTTTTAACAATAGGCATTGTCACAAAGCAGCTTTACTGACATCCATGATGTAGATCTAGAGCCCTAACGAGCAAACCAGAGCCGACATTGGCAAAGAAGAACTCTTCCCGAGGGATGAACTCAGATTCATAAGAGAACCTCTTCTGGGCGACCGGATAGCTGGATTTTTGATCATTACAGTATCCAACGCACATTTATCCAACGTTCACTCACCCTAAGACTCGGAGCAAACGTTTGTCCGTGATCACAGGAAACCTGATATGATTTTGTTCTGAGGGAATATAATATCCGTGTATGGAGCTAAATCTGTCCGAATGCGTTAACTCTCATGAAATCAGCACAAAACAGTAGCAGTTCACCTCATCCAGCGTCATGCCGAGCAGCAAAGTCAAATCCTTTGGCTTTGCTGCCTCCTTGTGTTTCTTGCCTTAACAGCTGGAAAAAAGAATAAAATACAAATAAAAATCAGAACCCCAGACCAGGTGTGAAATGGAAATATGTAGGACTGTAATTGCTTCTTATGAGCCTACTTACAAAGTATTGTTTTTTTTTTTTTTTAAAAAGCTTACACTTGTAAACTATTTCAATGAAATGTTTGTCTGGTAAAGTATTACTATCATATGTTTTTTTTTTTTATGTGCAATGCAATGTCGGCAAACGGCAACATTCCCGACCCACCCTCTGTTTTACCCAGCCCACAAAATAAAATAAAATAAAAAGGAAATAGAAAGAAAAAGAAAAATATTCACTTTATCCAGGTTACTGTCACAGTGAATCCGGGGCCTGGATGGGACGCCAGTCCATCGCAGGGCAACATACACACACACACACACACACATTACATCACATTGAACACTCTCTACACTCTTAGAAAAAAAGGTCTAATCTAGAACCCTTAAGGGTTCTTCAGTTGTCCCTCTGGGGGAGACCCTTAGGTTCTATGTAGAACTTAACAGAGTGTTTCCCTATCAGAGTGGGTTTTGAGTACGAACCCTTTTATGAAGCGAAGAACCCTTAACTCTCTGAAAAACCCTTTGAAGAACCCTTTTCTTCAAATGTGTACCAGTTGAAATGATCTTAACCTTACGATGAAAGATAAAGAAGGCCCGGTCTGTTTCAGGAGCACCTTCATGTTATTTTACTGCAACTATGTGTTTGTGATCTAACAGCCTGTAATACATCTCAAATTAGGCTAGCATCACTGATCCCAGAGCTCTACCACCTGCATACTGCAGATTTCTAATTTCATATAATTATTTACACTTATAAACATCTAAGTGAGGTCTTCAGGAGTGCAATAGTAGAGCCAAGTGTGTTAAATTGTGGCTGGACATTGAAGGACAGCTATTCTTCAATATGTTATTAAAAGATCTGCTCTATTAATGTTTATTTCTGAACAAGCACAAGTTTGAATCTATCCATCTGCATGTCATTTTTTCTTATACTTATGTCTGAGACATGCGTCATTTACAGAACTCTTGTCACTTGTTCACTGTTGCTAGCATTACATTATTTGGAATCGGTGGCAATAGAACAAAACAGGCAATTTAGCTATTTTGTAATATGGTGCACAAATATTATTTAATAGTAATTTAATTAAGCAATTACCCAAGAAATAGGATTTACATTACAAATCCTGGACCGGTCAGGATTGTGATAGAGGAAGAAAGCTTTAGGCCATTGAAGAAAGTGGATTTGGATCGGCTGATCTGTGGAAAGCAGAAGCAAAAGAGGTAGTGGCAGGATGTGTGGAATATAGACATTAAAGAACAATCAAAAAAGAAAACAGAGAAATTTTGGAGTGGGAAGCATAATGATCATTTGATTTGAACTGCGTCGTTATGAACTATACTGAAAAAGCCAGCAAGGAATTTTGAATTTTAGTAAGAGTTGGAAACGTTTCCAAGAACAAATGACTTGTGGAAGAGTACCGTAAATTCTAGTCATTGCTGGTTCATGCTCCAGTAGGTGGCACTAATGAACCATGTTGTTAGTTGTCAACTGTAATCCAAAGAAGAAGAAGAAAAATGGCACAAAAAAAAAAAAAAAAAAAAAAAAAAAAGTTTAAATCTTTGTGATGTTCCCTTCTGTAGTTTGGAAGCTATAATAAGGTACATGTTTGCCTGCCCCCATGCCCATGTCTGTTCTTCACTTGCACTGTTCTCTATAATATTTTAAGCTCTACATGTTTTTAATTAAAGGCTTACCTGATGTGTATCCTGCTGGCCTAAAATCTCCAGATAAATTTGTGCTCTCCTATGTTCAGCCACTTGGTAGTCCTGACCAAGGGGTTCTCAAACCAGTCCTCAAGAACCCCAGACAGTAACATTTCAAGGGCTAGCGAATAATGTTTGTCTCGCATCAACGTGCCTGCAAAATGCCTGCTAAATGGAATAGAAATATAGGTGGGACTGTACAAAGAACTGGATTAGACTCACCATGCACAGTTCAAGTAGCTCAGAAGAAAACCCAGAACTCCATCACCTTGGAGATGTCCATCAACTTAAAAACCGAAGCGGGTTCCAGGTAAAACAAGCAGATTCTTTCAAAGGATTTAGTTGCATGTTAAATGATGAACCTGTGTTCACATTTAATAACATTTGAAGACTTTTGTAAGTCTAGTTCACTCAGTGTGATCTGTTTGTGGTAAGATATGTGATTGTATGTATAATTCATACTTCATCAGCGGTACAAGCGAAATGTTTCTGAAGCTGTAGGAGGTGAAACCAGTGGATATCAGAATCAGTTTTATTGCCAGGTATGTTACACATACAAGGAATTTGTCTTGGTGAGTCCACATGTAACATACTAGACAGACAACACTGGACAATTTACAAGCATGTAAGAAATGCAAGAATGGGTAAGAGAGTCAAACTAACCTAAAATAAATAAGATAAATAGTATGAGCGACAGGAGTACAATGGAATAAGGGTATGAAAGAATATTGAATATGTACATATGTGCAAAATTTAAGTGACCTGTACAATCTTAAATACAGTATAATACAAAAAGATGTTGGCATTGTGGAATAATAAAGTGATTTGTACATTGTACATTTGTGCTGGTGGAACAATTGTGCAGGCTAAAGTGACAAGTGTCCGCTGTGGTTGATGAGGGCCACAGCTCTGGGGGAGAAATCTGTTCGTGTGCCTGGATTTTCTGGCTTTGATGGCTCTGAGTCTTCTGTTGGAGGGAGGGGGTTGAAAGAGGTGCTGTCTGGGGTGAGTGCATTAAATACACCACTTGGCTACATATAATTGCGAGTGTCTTCATTTTTCGCTCGATATGTCGTGTGTTGAAATGTGAGGTAACTGCACTTGCATTTGCTGATTACCAAAGACAGTGACCGATGTTATGCAGCTGAAATCCTGTACTAGATGTACAGCAACAAAGACATATTTCTGTACTGGAAATTCCCTCAACTGTGGCAAGAGTTGTTTTAATGTTTTACAGCTTCAAGCAGCCAATCCTGGAAAACTACTGACAGCACATGAGCATTTACTGTTCTCTTGTAGAGCAAGTCATGAGGCCTGGAATGGAATGATATGCAGCTTGGCTTGAATGTCGAAATTCAGTTCCTGCTTACTTTAGCAAAACCGAAAGTGGTTCACAAGTAATGCAGGACATAAAAACCTGCTGCAAGGACTGCATACTTGAGTTAGCTCAAGAGATCAGTAAGTGATTACTAGTCAACATTAAACGGACAGAGGCCCTAAAATCCCCACACATTGCTCTTCAGTGCCACCAAGCCACATCTTGATGACCTCTCCTTCTTCCCTCTTATTTCAAGGTGATGTGGGAAAGGCAGAAAAAGCAGTAGATATTGATCCACACTCTACAATGGACAAATAATTATGACAGAATGATTTCTGGTTAGAAGTAGCCAATCACACAGATGTGCAAATGGGACATTTTGAAGAGCTTGGCATGTTTGCTCTTGCTGTCAGTAAAGTGCCTAAGTGAGTAAAAGTAAAGGATAACTCACTGGGAAATGACTCAAGTAATAGTAACTCACGAGAAAGCTACTCAAGTAGAACTTTAGGGAACTTCACATATGCACCTTTTGATCTGTTTGAATCAAACCCTAATGTGTTTGCCCCCTTGGTGCGGTTCGTTTAGGCAGGTGAGAACCCAGCAATCACACTCTGGTATGGTCCAAAGCAAGAGGTTCCATATGAACCCTTGACGTGGTTCGATTGCAGTGAGAACGTGATTCCAACCTGAATCGACCCAACTGCAGGAAGTGAACCAAACATGCTGTGTATTTTGGGTTGCAGGTGGGTTTTTTAATTTTTTTTTTTTTTTTAGATACAAGCTGCTAAACTCACCCGCGAGGCTCAAACTGAGCCAAAGGATAGAGTTGGATATGTGGAGTGAAGAAAAAAAAGAAATGCTGGATACAGTTCTCAAAATGTTTTAAACTAGTTATTTGCATAATCATTGAATCATTTATTTTTTACAGGCTCTGTGTTCTCTATGCTCAGTTGATATCCGTGATTTCATACTGTGGTGACTTTTTACTTGAATGCTAGACCTGTTACAGTCGTTTAAACATGAACAAAATAACTCCAACTCTGCTAGATTTAGGTGGCGAAGTGACGTAGGGCTTGCAGCATTCATGCAGCGCAGGCTGGTTGTAACAGTAGCTAATCTGGTGGGAAGGCCGCTAGCAACTACTAAATTCAGTAAAAGGTTCACTTAGTAAAGCAATGTGTGTTTACATAACTGTTGATTTCTGCTGATCGTTGGAGTCTTAACTGTGATATTTATTTAGCACACTTCATCACTCCACTTCAATCTTTAGTGGTAGCTAACACTAGACAGCTAAGTTAGCTGACACAAACTAACCTGACAGGATGTCATCGGGAAACTAGCTAAAGGTTAACTTTTTAAAATATCCCAATGTTTCCTTATCTAAGTAAAAATAATTAATGTTAAAGTGACCGCCACCAGCTGAGGTGGATGAGGAGGAGAGCACTCTTGTCTGAAAACAGTGTGTTTTTTAAAGAAAGAACATTTTCTTGAAATTTGGACCACTACTCTTGCTACACGCCAGTTATAAAGTTTAGGGTTAAACTTTATTTTTTTTGTCTAGTGAATAAACGTCTGCCATGCAACTGGCAATGTGCAATACAGCTAACATTGACGCAAGCTAGCACGTCATAACAGTAATCAATAAACAGTCATCATAACAGTAAAAGTGCACTTGAGAATAAACAACACACTTCCACAAAATGCACTCCATTCACGAGGGGGCACCTGCTTCTGTCCAGCCAGGGGGCAATAAAGGCTAAAGAAGCTGATTGAATGGGGATGTTATCACTCTGTAATCTTTAGGCACCACTTTACACCCTCTGGGCTTTTGTCCTACAGCACCAGGGTTTTGTCCTACACTTCTGTAAGAACCTGAACCTACATTAACCTGAACTTCACTGCTCGGGCATTGCTGGTGCTGGTCCCAGAGTTTGAGAGGCAAAGAGGTGTTCCATCAATATCACTCATCCTTTTTAGCCTCATACATTTTCACTAATAGGTTTTGGTTGCACACACTTAGGTTAGGGACAACATGAAGGATCTAAACCCTAGACTAGTTGCGGTAAGGTTGTTTGTTGGCAGGAGTTCGAAACAGTTTGGGCACTCCGGTTAGCTGACCGCCTTGTTGGCTAGTTATTACACACTGATTCTTCAGACTTCAGAGCAGTCTAACGTTAAGAAAAGTAGCTAACATTATCCTTTAAATTAGTTTTATTCATTAGTTTTATTTTTCTCAGGAAGTAGGATGTATGTGTAGCAGAGCGGGGGAAACTGTTGATAATTCGGCAGTTTTCATTTGCAAGCAAGAAGCTCCGGGTTGAACATAAAAGACTATCAGTGCAGTTGGAGATTGGAATTGAAAAAGCTCAAGGCTGCTAAAACCCAAAAGCAATGGAAGCATTAGTTGTGCTTTGATTTTAATAGCTGGTTTAAGACTAGCAGCTAAATGTAATAAAGACAGTGCAGGTTTGTCTTTTTCTTCTTTTGAGAAGACAGCTAGAGAGTTGGAATGGTCAGTGGACAAATAGCAAATGCAAGTGTTTTTGGGCAAAGAACAGAAGGCCTATGCTGCTCTAGATGCTAACCAGTCCAGGGAGTATAGCAATGAAAAGAAGAAAGTTTTGGGAGCATATGAAATGGTAACATAATCATAAGCTTATTGATACTAATATTAACTAAGCAGCAGGAAGTGGCATTTGAAAGGTGGCTTGTGAGGTGTACACGCAATATACATTAATAACCAATTGGTGCAAGACATAAAGAAAGCAGTCATGATGGCTAATTGATATGAATTAACTCACAAAGAGCCATCGTGAAAAGTAAAGTCTTCAGGCACGGAAGGAATGGAGATCTTCTTACGAGGGGAGTAGGCAGAAGCCAAAATCATGGCTGCCACCAGTCGAGTCTACAGCCTACAGCTCTGACAAGTCTTACCCATCCTGTGCTGAGATTGTGTTACTACTGTAAGAATCCAAGCCACATAAAATCAGGGTGTCTGGTACTTGCAAAAAAAAGGTCTAACAAGCCTGTTGCCAGTTATGGAACCATTTTCCAGAGTTCTAATAAACTCTGTAGGTCCCTTGCCTAAAACTAAGAATGGATATGTTCACTAGGTTCCCTGAAGCAGTACTACTGTGAAACATTACATTTTAGATTATAGAAGAGGCTTCTATACTACAGTTTTTTTTCCTGGGTGGATCTTCCCAAGGAGATTCAGGATGACCGTGGCACAAACTTTACATCAAGGTTATTCCTGGGTTGGGTATCAAGCAAAGAACGTCAGCAGCGTATCACCCACAGTCTCAGGATACTCTTAAAAACCAATGGTAAGAACACGCTGCTAGAAATTGAGGGAATTACGTTGTTCTTTTTTGCTTTCAGCTAGGAGAGATTTTGTGAATGACCTCACTAGGTTTAGTCCATTTGAATTAATATACAGGCATAGGATATCTGCTCACCCTGCTAAAGGAGCTGAAGGATCTATCTTCACAGTGCTGTTAAGAAAATGAAAGGTCAGTTTGACAAGAAAAGCCGTGATCTGCACTTTCTTCTTCTGGTACTATCCCCCTGAGGAGGACTAAGTGATATTTACATAAACGATATATATATATAAAAGTGATTTATTTATTTATTGTGTCCACATTTCTTACATAATGTACACTCACACAAGATGAGGAGTTTACTTGCTTTGTAGGCTTTGAATGAGCCAGTTTATTCTACATAGAGCTGGTTCCCTGCCATGGTGGCCGCCATGTGACTACAAGGGCTAAGCGGGGGCTAAATCACTGTACAAGACGTTTTGCATGTTCATTGGTGGTTGTTGTCAATTTAGTCCCAAATGGCATCATAAGCCTTGCGGTCCTCCTCCTTAACATGAGCAAAGTGTGAACCTGTGTTGCACTAGTCTTCGAGTCCCTGAAGGTGCATTGGTTTTAAAACTGAGCAGGTGGGACACTGCACTAGTGGGGTTTTTTAGTTCTATGGTTAAATAACCATCACCATTACTCTGATTACAAATGTAAGTCTGTAAAGCACTCTCCATTAAGTGTAAGTTTATAAAGAGCAAGCTCGAGTCAGCAGGGATACAGTAATAGCTTGATTAATAGCAGGTGACTTGCACAAATAACAAACAGGTACTGACTCCCTAATTTGAGTGTTAATTCGCTTTGTTCAAGTACATTAGTGTGTAACAGAAACAAGCTGGACATTTTTTGGTTATGCAGTACTGTTGAGGTAGATAAACAGATAGAGAAAACTACTTCTGTAACTAAAGTGTGCCACAAATAGTGTCAAAACTGGCTATAAAAACAGCCAGGTCAGTTATTGACTACATAGCATTAAAAGCACCGATTGTGCTCCAGAGGCAGTATAGTCACTATACGTAAGCTGCTAAGTGTCAGTATAGAGCTCTGTCATATCGGCAGTTTTATAACACAAAGAACCAGGGGAAGCATCAGCTATTTCACTGGGTTTAATACAGAATAATGAACGATATGACAACAAACCCTGCCCCAACTCTAACTCTGACCTGAACTGTTCACATTTTTTTTAACAAGTTCTCTTGTGTGGATTCCTAAAAGTTGATGTGTAAACTTTGTCTAAAGACGCATAAAAGCTTATTATCATTCATCCATATAAAAATCTAATTCCATGCTGCCAGCACAAACTTGCAAGATAGTTAATTTAATTCAATTCAATTCAATTTTATTTGTATAGCGCTTTTAACAATAGACATTGTCACAAATGCGGAAGAAACCTTGAGATGAACCAGACTCAAAAGGGAACTCATCCTCTTCTGGGTGACACCCGATAGTGAGATTATAAATCATTACAGTGAACAGTCATATAGAAAAAAGACAAACAGTACTAATGTGTTTAAAGGATGTTTGGTATGATCATATTGTAATTAAGAGTCCTGGGATGAGCATAAGACAGTCTTTATGATTACAGCTGCAGTCCGTAGGAGATGCAAGCCTGCAGCATCGAAGTGAGATTATCCATTTAAGCAGGAAGGTGCGTCCTAGGCATAAACTGTTTTTGGGAAGTGCAAGTCTTAAGGATATCCATATGAATAGAGAATAAACAACAAGAGGTGAGTCAGACGTTCAGAGAGCTCCAGATGAAGAAGCAGGAGGAACAGGGCAGGAGCAGAGCGTCAGACAGGTCCGGATGGCGAGACG
>JAOUQW010029018.1:0-10235 GCA_028565825.1 Olivaichthys viedmensis | reverse complement strand
CTCTCAAACAATTATTTAAATAAAACCCTTTATTAACCTCTATAAAAATTGTATCTCTGTGAATCCATTCTCCGCCTACGCAATAATAATTTGAATAGACTCTCATATACACCGGCTTACGGTTACCAAAACGAGGACGATAGCGATCATTAGGCATTTAGACCATACAAATATAAGCGTTGTGGGAAAACGTGTCCGATCATGTAGTTAAATTGCACACTGTAATTCTGTTGATCCTTTAAAAACTGACTGAACTATACATAAAACGCTGCTTCAGATACAAAGAAAGAAAGAACTATATCCATCATTAAATGATATTTAACATACAGTTTAAAATAAATATATTTATAAATACATCTATTAATAGATCAATATGTAAATGCAATCAGTGCTTCGTTCAAAAATGTAATGTAAACAATTATTTAATGATTTATTGAATGAATTGAATGACTTATTGAATTTTTTATATATATATATATATATATATATATTTTTTTTATTATTATTATTATTATTATTTTTTTTTTTTATTGTCACTTTCTGCCGTTATAAATGTTTAAAGCGTGTGTAAAGCAAGGTGAAGCTCGGGTATCATGGAAGTAGTCCGAGTTTAACATTGGCTATTTAGCACTTGGTCGGCTGTTCGAGTGCAACCTCCTGGTGGTAAACTCTGAAATTGCCGAAATCCTGCCGGCCGCACCATCACCTCGCTTTTCACACGTGGGTGACGATCAGCAAACAGACACATGCTCCAGGTTAACGGTAAACGTACGCATATAGCTTTCATTTCTCCATCATAACGTGCAGCCTACAGGAGTGTATTCAGTAGACGGTCCGGCTTGCTGATATCCCAGCGGACACACGTGTTGTTTACGTGATCAGTTGAGCAATGAGCGATGAGCGCCCGAACGCAAGCACCTGCGACATACGGCTTGCTTCACCTCATTTATCTCACGAGCTGACGAGGGCCGCCGAACGCACCATTAGCTGGACAGATGGGGAAAGGCCGTCATGAATATATATATACATATTTTATTATTATTATTATTATTATTTTAAGGAAGAAAAAAAAAAAGAATATTAGTCTTTCCACAGTGACGCTTCACGCTCCAGGCCAGTTGGTGGCCGTGATGCACCATAACGTTGGTTGCCAGCCGCCATGAAGTCAAAGAAGAAGAAGAAGAAGAAGAAGTTAAGGCTCGTTAACTAAACGAGGCTAACTTCTGTTTTCATACTTGTAAAAGCAGATATTGTTAAAGGACGCCATTGCTGTTACAGACCAATTCGTTTGTTAGTTAGTTTAAGTAAATTTAAAAGATAATAATAATAAATAAAAATGAAAAAAAAGAGAGACATGCTAATGCTAGCCAGGCAGGAGAGACCGTTGTTTATGGGATATGTAGTTCATAGAACGGGGTTGTACTACACAAAATATACTATGATACAATGACAATTTATTAGGCATACATTTTTTTATATTTTTATTTTTTATATTCATAATATATATATATATAATTTTTTTTAATTAATTGAATATATACATAAACCACTGGAAATATCTTAAAAGTTAGATAAAAGTATGAATAAAATAAATGGGATCAATCCAGTTCCGACACCAGTGTGACGCCTACTGGCACCGCCTCCTTTTCTGTCGTTCTCGGACGCTCATTGGTCAATTCCTCGGCCAGCTGGGCGCGTGAACGCGACAGCGCGGAGCCGCGTGTCCTTTGTGCGCCATTCCGCTTTTAGTTCACCGGCTCTTCACACACACACACACGTGGACGTCGAACGGAAATGGATGCCGAGCAGATGGGCCCTCAGACCTTCCTTTACGGTACAAATTAGTGGCCTGAAACGGCTTTTTAAAGATCAAACGGTGAAATCAGAGGGTCATTGTTTTGTTTTAACTTGTAGTTAGCTACCTAGCAAGAAGCGGGTAGTTGTCGTTAACTAGCGAACAATTCTCAACAGTACAGAAAAACAACAACACCTTGGTTATGTGATCAATTTACTCAACCGATTTTTGGGGCAAAACTGATGCACGATCGTGCTGTTGAAGACCCGTCCTTTACGAGTTAACGCGTTTTTTACACACGCCTGCCTCCACGCGCGCGCACGTGGGATGGGCTTTCCAAAATGGCGACAACGGCCCTCTCAAACCGCGAGAGGAAACCTCTTATTTCTATTTTCTACGTTTATGAACGCGCTTGCACTGGTTAATTGAGGCACCTAAACGGACCGTGTGTTTTTATGTTGGTTAAGTTTGCATTAAAAGCACTAGTGTGGATGAATAAAGCGCGCGCGCTCGTGACGCAGGTGCCGGTGGTTCAGAATGCAGGCCTGGTGGCGTTGCCTTCGCGATCTGCTGCCCGTTTCCGGTCCCGTGCCACTTCGTTATCTCAATAATCAACATTTGGGACTTATGATGAATGAATAAGGTTATCCGTGATGTGTCAGTAAGGGTTATGACGCTAGCTGGCTCTGTGAGGCGCGCGCATGGCAAGCACGTGGAGGCGCAACACGCCACGTTCCCCCCTTCCCCCCCCCTCGTGTTTGTGCAATATCAGTTCTCTAGACTTCTTATGTTTCAGTGCGAGTCACTGCATTAACTAGAAAATGTTTTGTGGTTTAAATATTTCACAGGCTGCGAGCTGAAGGAGGGAAAGGACGTGACCTTTAACCCTGAGGATGACGACTTCGAGCATCAGCTGTCGGTCAGGATGGTAGGTGCATGAAGTTGGCTTTTAAAATTGCAGTACTTACGAGAGAGTGTGTGAGGGTGTTTAGCCTATTTTACATGTGCACGTGTGAGAATTGAACTGTAATTAATCGTGTGTGAACGTAATTGCCAGGAGATTGATGTTGTACTTGACCTAGTCAACAGAAAACTTACCCAGGGTTTCTCATCAGGTGTGCGTCGATCCAGCCACCAAAGACGAGCTGAACATCGTGGAGGTTGAGGGCCGGGACTCAGAGGGTCAGAAGGTCAACGCCGTGCTGGCCACGCTGAAGCCGTCCACCATGCCGAGCGTGAGTCTCATCTCTTCTTCTGCACCTGCGTCACAGCTATGCGGACTGATCTTCACGTGCTTACAGCTGAATTGAATTGGTTGACTGAAATGAGCTCGCTTTGTTTCAGGTGTGTCTGGGCGGGTTTGAGATCAGCCCTCCTGTCATTTTCCGCCTGAGAACCGGGTCTGGTCCCATTCACATCAGCGGCCAGCACCTCATCAGTAAGTACAGAAGATGTACTGCTCGTAACGTTTGTTGAAAAGCGACTGGAGAGGCGCATACGTGCATGCACTGAGATTCTTGTTTTTCTTTTCGTCCTTCCAGTGATGAGTGGAGATCAGTCTTTTGATGAAGATGATGAGGAAGAGGAGGGGGAGATGAGGACGGCTGTGAAGAGGGTAGCCCCCGCCAGCGCGAAGCCATCAGTGAGTTCTTTTATTGGTCTTTAACGTTTGAGTTGTTTTTAGAGACAAATCACGGTGTGTTGCTTGTGGCCTGTCTGTTATTTCGGTTTGATTAAAAAATGGAACAAAAGCTATTGTACAGAATTTGCACGTACCTGCTACTGTTCTCCAGTCCAGCAGAGGCGTTTGCTTTATAAACTAGCCGCTAATTCTGCCCACTCATCACACCTGTTTTTTTGCTCTCTGTAGAAAAAGGCAAAGCTGGAGGAAGAGGAGGACGATGAGGATGAAGAAGACGACGATGACGAGTGAGTGCACTTGAGCTTATGACCTCTGGAGTGTGGTATTTTTAAGCAACGTTTGGTGAACTTGTTCTCTTATTGTGAGGCTTTCCGTGTTCCTGCGTGCTGTGTGTTCAGTGTCATTATAAACAAAGAGATCTGGATCTTTCTTTCAGGGACGAGGATGACGAGGCGCTGGAGAGCGAAGAGGAGACGCCCGTGAAGGTGAGTGCGTCTTAAGTGCTTGCGTGCGTTCTCGTCATTGTATTTCTGTATCTAAATGTCACTTCCTGTTTTCAAAAAGAAACGAGTTAACATGGCAACCCTGAAGCCGCCTCACGGGCTTTGAACTGTGGATGTAATGAGTGTTTGGGGGTGTGTTTTTTCTTCATTTCTGTCTCAGGCCAAGAAGCCGGCACCCAAACCCCAGACTCCTGCGCAGAACGGCAAAGGACCCAAACCCAGCACACCAGCACCCAAACAGGTGTAGCTCCATTTCTAACACCTCTGTATCATATTATATTTTAATGTAATGCGTGTGTTGGCATGTGCTGATATTACATTTCTATATTCTGATGATCGTGTAACCTTATCACTGTATAAATTACAATTTTGTATTCGGTGCTGAAAATTCTACCTCAGTGGGGAAGATTTATCTCCACCTTATTTTCTTTCATTTGAGGATTAGCAAGTTTTTATAGCTTTTGGGTTTTTTTCGTCCTGTGTGAGAACTGAAATTGTAAAACCCGATTAAAAAAATTGCAAATCTGCCTAGCAGGGTGCCAATACTATTAGTGGAGAGATGTGTAAGTCCAACACAATGTTTTCACTTTGCGTAGGTTAGTGTTGTTTAAAAACTGTGCTCTTTTTTTGATTCATCAACTATTTGACAACTTGATTGAACTTACTTTTCGACGTGAACGTTTGACACTTTTTTTGATCATATTGCTGATTTGACAGCTTGTTTTAAAATTTCTTTTTTTTCCCTACAGAACAAGACACCAGACGCTGGCAAGAAGGGCGCGAAGATACAGAAGAGCCCCAAAACTCCATCAGTGCCTCTCAGCATCACTGAGATCAAAAGCAAGATGACTTTGAGTGTCGAAAAGGTTTGATTATTTAAAACTACTTTTACTGCCATTTAAACTTGGATGGACTTTAAACAAGATGCGTGTGTATGCTTTTGCCCAGTCAGCAGAAGACTCTCATGTCCAGTATTCACGACCAGTCAGAAGTTTGTGCACCCCCCTGCTCCTAGAAGGGTTTTCTTTTCTATTTGTACTACGTTCTACTAGTGTAGAATAATAACGATGTTAACACTATGAAATAACACGTATAGAATTATGCAGTGACCAAGAAAAGTGTTCAACAAATCCAAAACTAGTTTCTATGTGAAATAGTTAAGTGTTCCTGATGAAGCTTTGCACACTCTCACCATCTTCTCAACCAGCTTCATGAGGGAGCTTCATCCAGGAGTCTTTTCTTAAACTTCCCAAATAAACCGAGACGCTTGTTCTGCTTCTCCTAACGCTCTAAATCATAAACTACTCGTTTGGGGGTAAAATTGAATTAAACTTACATTTATTTCATTATCAAAATGTAAACATGGGTGTTAACTTAACTATTTACATTTGTCTTAAAGACTTGTAGTTGCATTTTGTTTCTAAGACAACGGAAGAAATGGATTTACTCTAGTGTCCAAACTTTTGTCTGCTAGTGTAAATGGGTATAAATTGCATCTGCCGTCAAGTTCGTTTGTAGAAAGCGTTTAGTTTAGCCAAAGAATTCCACTCAATCTCCAAATGATTAAAAGCATAATTAAACATAATTAATCTGCAGTTAGCTAATTGCAGCAGTAATTAATGGAGTCAGCAGTTATCATTATGGCTGTGCGCCTGCCACCTCAGTGCAATTATTCCCACCATTAACTCACAGTAAGCTGTAACGACATGTGTACAATTATTGACCTTATAAAAATCAGTCCAGGTGCACATGCCCTGATTTTGTTGAGTGACGGCCGTCCCAAGGGTGTCAACCGGGGCGGCGCTTTAACATCCCCCTTTTTAAATGCTTGACGACTCTTGATTTATATAGATTGGTGTATGGGTTAAATCCAACACGATGCTAAATTCACATTTTCCCATTTAAATCGCAAGTCCGAATCCCGACAATGCCACTGCCATCCGTGGCCAGGAGTCCAAAAGAGAATTGATTATGTTGTTCTCTGGGTGGGAAGGATGGCATTACACTCTTTCTCTCCTGTCGCTCAGAGCAGCACGAGCCAATCGTGGGCGTCTGTGAGCTCATGTATACAGAAGAGGGCAGCTAGTGTCTCCTCTAAGCGTGTTCAGCTGCTGTGACGTTGCATGAGCAGCAGAGCTGCACATCTCTCGGAGAAAGCATGTTCGCTAACCCTCCATAGGGGAGAACTAGCTAGTGGGGTGGGGCATTGGCAATTACCAAATTGGGAGAAAATGATCAATAGTAAAATTTATAGATGCATGCGTCATCCCGTCCGAATCAGCCAGTCACATTAAATTACAACATTAAATTTTTATTTATTTATTTTTTACAATCACCTCCTGTGACACATTGTCAGTGAAATGGCATTATCTTGTGAGTTTGGGTGGTTTCGGTCATGTTGAGTGACAGGAACTATCTGATGATGAGCAAACTATTTTCGTGATGTCATGAAGTGATTTTCTGATCGACTTCACCTCGGCCTTTAGTGTTGCATCTTGTCTTGTGAGGAACTAAGAAATGGCCCACAGCAGCTTTAAGTAGTAACAGGCCTGTGTAGAACCATGACCTGAACATCTTGTTGGTGTTTTTTAGGGAGTGATGCTGCCCAAACTTCAGGCCAAATTCGAGAACTACGTGAAGAACGGCTTCAAAGTAACCGACACGAAGGTATTTTACTGGCTTTTATCTTCTCTAATACTTATCTATTAAAGTGTGTATTTAAAGATGAATATAATGTACTCATTTACATAATGACCATTTGATTTTAAATATATATTTTTTTTTTATCTTCCCTCTCCACAGGTCATTGATGAGCTGTGGAAGTGGAGACAGACGGTCAAGAACTAATCAGATGTTTTATTTAGTTAAATTGTCCTTTTCTCTTTTTTTTTTTTTTTTCCCCTCTTGAGTTGCATGTAATCCATGCCATTCCTTTTTAAAAGAGACTTTATTCCGCCCATGCTCATGATATTAGTGTTCAATCTAACCGCTTCCACGGTTTTTGCCGATCTGCTGAGGTACAAAATCAGTCCATTTCTCAGCTTCGGTACATTTCTTCTTTTTTCTTTTTCTTTTTTTTTTATATATAAAGTTATGTTCAGAGACTCTCGCCAGTTTGTGGTTCTTCTCAGAGGTTCTCCTGAGCTCATCACGAGTGCAGCTTAAGCGACATTTGTTTTCTGAACATTTCAGGTGTGTAGGTGTGTGTGTGTCTCTGAAGTACAATGCTGCACTTGTGAATGTACTGTAAAGTACCGCCGGTTGGACGTTTTTAACTCCTGAGAGAAGCCGTCTCGTCCACGCGGACGAGTTGTGATGCATGCAAACTTGTCTGTTGTACTTTTTGCAAGGAAGCAAATTTTACTGCGCTAGAATAAAAGTGTTTTTGGAAGAAATGCCGGCGCTCTGTTTTCTTTCTACAGCACGTTGGGTTGGACACGGGCGTCAGTGGTGTGCATCGATCCTTCTGAGATGATACGATACACATCAACACGTGATCAATGATCCGATGTGTGCTAAAGCAGCAGGACCCCCCTTCCACTTGGTTTAAAGTGCTATCGTCTGGACCGTTGTTCCCCGATACGTTGTGACCCTGATGCTGCTCCGCAAGTTAAATTAAATAAATGAATTATTCTTAATTGCAGTCTTTTAGTGTTGCGTGCACAGCCGCTATGATTTGCAATAGCCGATATCGCAAGAGGGCATTTCAGATATCAAGATTATGCTTTATGTTTTAATCTTTTGCCTGGCTACCAGTTCAATCAAATTGCATTTCTGTGCAATTTCTCTTCATTTACTAATTAGATTTAAAACCTCCAATTATATCCACACCACCTTGTATGGATCTTTTTGAGCGAGTGCAATTCGCCTGTTAATCTCTCACTCTTTACATATTAAAATGACTTTTAATAAAAAAAAGTAGATCGATTTTGTTAGATGTCATACAAATCAAGTCATAAAAGGGGATACGAACACTAACCCCAGCTCCTAACCTGCAACACAAATTGAGTTTTGCGGATAGTTATGAATTTGCAATGAGGGGGAAAAATAGTTACAATAATTTTACTTTTTACGTTTTAATCCTTAAATGCCCAAGTCTCTCATTAACCATTTGTACATTAGCAACCTAGCAATTATATCTACACACATTTATCTACAAAGTCTGTGATGGTGTAAAACTGACAATAATAAAATGAATTATATTTTTATATATATATATAAATAAAACACACATTGTGCTGCAAATTACATGTTTTATAACCAGTTGTGCACAGATATTTTGTCGAGGTTGTTCAGAACATTACAGAATGGGATTTTAATGAAATAATTCTTTGGCTTTTTGTTGCTGGTGAATTATGCGAAACAAAAAGTTTAAGGGTGGGGGGGGGTGTGGTGACGTCACGGGTCCCTAGCAGCCCCCCAGTGTGCGTTATAGGGTTGAAATACGTGAGTATGTTGAGGGTGCGGACGCTTTGCTCTTTTAATTGATTATGATTTTGACCCATCATTTCACCTTGGAATGATTCTGTAGTTTTTCCTAGGTGAAGCCCTGCTTGTGTTTTTACACTACAGGAGTTTGACACGCTGTATAGCTCTCTGTATGCGACATGATGAATAAACCCCAGTACTGAAAAAAGCCGTGCATGTGCTGTGGTGGGCACGGGTTCGGGTAGTTACCGCCCCCTAGTGCTTTAATAAAGCAAAAGCAGCCGAGATTAAAGTGCTCAATGAATGATAAAATGCAAGGAGAGGTCAACGGGTCAAGTTTTGCGCTCCAATCCAAAGATCCCCAGAGACCCTTAAACCCTCACGTGGAGACCTTGAAATTATAAGCGTCTGTGTGGGTTAATGTTATCAATATGTTATTTACATTACACGAAATATATGTGGTATGTTTTACATATGGTTTTTTTTTTTTTTTTTTTAATCAAAAGCTTAATATCTTAATCGCAGTATTGTCAGATTCAGAGCCTCATCATTCCAAGCTATTGGATTGTGTGTGTGTTTTTTTTTTAAACGTAGGGTTCTTGCATATCACGTTCCCTGATTTCCCTTTGGCATAATACAGGGAATGACCTTTAAAAAAAAAAAGTTATAAAGCTATTAAAGTGAACATTAAAAACTTTGGAAAGTTTAAAATTTCAAACAACTTTTGAAAAGGTCTGGATTAATTCATTACATTTATTTTAATTTTTTTGTTCCATGAGAAGACTTTTTAGCGCATCTTAATGCATCCAAATGCATTATTACTGGTAATGCGTTTCAGTTCATCTACTATATCTTTAAACCTTGCAGACCTTTTTTCCGAACACATGTGAGATTTTAATCATGTAGACAAAAATAAAATAAAAAAATAAAAATAATAGATTAAACAACTTCATACATATCAGAAATATTATTCCAGGACTGTAATGTCTGTCTTTTATTCCTTTATTTTTCTTTAAACTACACATTTCAGCCACGAGGGGGCGCCGAAACACTGCAGCTCACTCGGTCGTATAGGCCTATTGCGCTTCTCTGAATGAGGTCATGGTCCCTGTGGGCCTTCAGGGGGGGCTTCAGGGGGGCTTCAGGGGGGCCCTGGGGGGTCAGAGGCCTTCCTGTGTGGATTTAGCCAGGTCGCTGAGTGTTTATTAATGGCGGCTGTTAAGCTGTTAAACGTCCAGAGAGCTTTACAGGAGGAGCACGCTGGACTTTAATGTAAAATCGCTTCATAATGGCCGGCACTCCATTTTGCTCGCTCTCTCTCAGGCGGGTCAGTTCCTCAGAGTCAGCACTCGGGTGG
The DNA here is from genome assembly GCA_028565825.1 of Olivaichthys viedmensis. Taxonomy (NCBI): domain Eukaryota; kingdom Metazoa; phylum Chordata; class Actinopteri; order Siluriformes; family Diplomystidae; genus Olivaichthys; species Olivaichthys viedmensis. Next base: position 510 of record JAOUQW010029018.1, on the reverse strand, counting down.
GTGGAGGGCGTTTATATCAGCGGCCATGTTTACGATCCCACAGGAGCCTGCGTTTATCTCGGCGAGGCGCTGAGTGCTTCTGTGCTGCGGCGTGCACAACGGTGTCCGGCCCGAACGCCAGACACTTCAACATGCTCAAGTCTCTCGTCTCAGAGAGAAAGAGAGAAAAACGACACAAAACAAAACCAAACACAAAACCAAAAGGAGGGGTTTTAATTACACTTTCAGCTATTTACATATGAATTACAATGTATAATACACCGCATTTTTGTTCACCAGCGTATATAACTTATATCTCTTTATGGCACATCTTCATCACTGTACACATTCTTCTTTTCTTTTTTTAATAAGAGTCTCGTTCTTGATTTCCGCAGGGGGGGATATATATATGCAGGTTATAACGCCCCCCCCCCCCCCAAAAAAAGAAAGAAACATGATGAGGGAACAACATTCCCCAATTTAAACAGCCAACCCCAAAGTTGATCGGGGGACCCCCCCCCCCCAAACCCG
>JAOUQW010029017.1:0-10236 GCA_028565825.1 Olivaichthys viedmensis | reverse complement strand
CTTACCAACATGCTGGGATATGCGAAGAATCAATTTCACTGTACTGTACTTGTACATGTGACAATAAAGGAGCTTTCAATTCTATTCTATTCTATTCTATTCTACCGATGAACTCCTCTGTAGATGACTGAGCTAATAACATTAGCTAGCGAATGTTAACTACTTATTTTAAGCTCCCTAGACTTTGCTTTATTGGTAGTAATTCCTGACCTCCAACATTTTTGTCTTGTCCTCTGCAACTCAACGGTGAAACCGTCACAATTGCACTTATAGTCAGTGATTTTGGTGGAAGTTAGCTAAAGCTAGCTTTCTTAAACTTCAAAACTTAAACACATTCAGCCCCTCAATTCCCTCCAAACCCCCCCAAAAGACATGTGCGGCCCAGGCTAGAACACCTGAATGCTAGTGCAAGAGAGGGGCTTTCTGAATTGATGGGCAACACGACTAACTGGCAAGGAGCCACGCCTCTTTGCTCGGATTGGTTGGATGCTGGTGGACCACATCATTTGTTTCTTCTTCTGTTTATAGAGCCTGGAGCCACAGGATTTCTCCTCTGGAGCAGATGTTTTACTGACAGCTGCCAGAATGTGAGGAGTACTACTGATAAATTCTCAAGCCATCAATGAACAATGGGAATATTCATGAGCTATCCACCAGCCTTCACCATAGTTGATTAAAAAAAATAATAATAATAAAAAATAAAAAAGCCTTATAAATCCAATAGAAATGTTTCACTTGATGTGGAAATGGGCGTGCCATGATGCGCGCACAGTTTGACTTTCTGTGTGAGATTTGGCGACGCCCAGTGGCGAAGTAATGAACTGAACAGAACAGAATTCCCCCCCAGTCATGATTAAATAATAATGTTCAGAAAACGAGTTAAGTGGCCTACTCTAATCCGAGGTAACGGACACCCAGAGCTCATAGCCAACAGGACGGATGTTTCTTTGGCTAATGATTATGACTGGCTCATGCTTTCAGTTCCTGATGGCCATCTTCTGGGGAAATGTGTTCATCTCATGTGAGATCATCTCATCCCTGGGCCACGTATTGGCCAGCCATATGGGATAGCAATTCATTAGGATGGCACCTCGATACACCAAGTTCACACGATCGCCTGTTTTCCAAATGCAATTGCAAAATTGACTGCACCCATGTTGCAATACAGGCCTCGTCGGAGAATTCATTTGCTTTCGTTAAAGCTGCAGTACGTAATGTTTTTTTTGTTTTTTTTTTTTCAAATGAAATACGTTGCATTAGAGTCAGCAGAGAGAAAAATACTTCTAACATTATAAATGATATGCTGCGAGTAAAGCCTAAGATTCTAACTCCCAGTCAAGAGCTGAGCGTCAGATACGTCATCACAGACACGTCCATCATCATCATCATCATCGTCATCATCGTCATCATCATCACACCCCAATCTTAAGTACAAAAGAAGCTCTGTGAAGCCAGCACTAAACCAGACACATTACATGATCATTTAATCTAGCTGTTGATGCATTTCAATCTACTACACCAGTTATTACAAATAACTATAATAATAGCCCAATAATAATAATTGAGAAAAAAAAAAAAAAAAAAAAAAAAAATCAGAGTGGAGATTCCAAGTCAGTTATTTTATAATTCACAAAAAACGAGAATTTCAGGAATAAGATCGTGAATGAGAATGACCTAAAACCGCAAAAAAGTCCAAGGTTCATGTACGGTTATAGAAATATGTCTTCACAACAACATGTCCATCATGAATTGATCATGTGACATAATGTTACCTAAAGCTAAAATGACAGACATGGCCACGTCGTAAGTGACATCATGATAAACATATTAGACTAATTAAGTCAACAGTACTGAATGGCAAATGAATAAACTGATCTTGCCTTAACTTCACACGCATTAAGAACATCAGCTGAGAATGTGGGTCAAGTTCAAGATAAGCAGGAGTCAACAGTACTACACTGGAAACTCAAAGTCCCTTATCATATAAAACAGCACACAGATTGAGAGTTTTAGGGTGTCAGCGATTCAAATCCAAATCTATTTTTGGATCAAATCTTAGTTGATGATCTGAATTAAATTCAAGTTAATGAGCTCAAAACTTTGAAAGTTGCCCTCTTACCCCAATGACAAAAAGAAATAGATCAAGTGCTGCCACCTAGTGGTAATTTAGGTAATATGCACAAGTCTCATTCCTCTTTTTTCTTAACTTAATGGCATTTAAAGCCACTAAACCATTAATTACTATTCTTTAAAGCAATACTACTACTACTACTACTACTACTACTAATAATAATAATAATAATAATAATAATAAGACCGCTAACCTGCCGCATCAATTTCTTAAACTTTAAAGTATTCGCTAAAAAAAAACTATTTTATTAGCTACATTTTAATATTGTTATCACGTTTTCCAATTATTTTTTAATAAAATATAATTATTTCAGTCAGAAATTGTGGCATAGGTTAGGAGCTGTGTTGAGGGTTATGGCGTACATGGAAAATATCTGAGTCAAATGTAGGCTACATTTTGTAAGAAGGTGACTTGAGCATATCAGTACTTTTATCAATAATACTTGTTAAAAGTTCTTTATTTTCCAAGTCTTCACCGATAAGGCTACCTAAACGGACAGGTAATTGTTCTGCGTGATAAACCTTTTTTCTCACATGTGCTCTTCTTTCTGGACAATATCTGATACTCCTAACGCCCCATCAAAAAACAGCTTGCTTTGTTTAGTCATTTATATGCTCATTTATACCGGATTACAGAAAGAGTCAATTATATGCTCATTTATACCGGATTACAGAAAGAGTCATTTATATGCTCATTTATACCAGATTACAGAAAGGTGGAGAATACATTTTGGCAAGTCTATAAACTAGTAGCTAGTTTGGAGCCTTTATTAGCCCCCTCGTCTAATGACAGCAACACTTTCCTTAGAGATTAAACATATAAAATTTGTTCCAACCTCTGTGGAAATGTGTTCTTTCCGCTTCGTCAAGGTTTTCTCTCATATCAGAGAAAGAAATCCTCCAACATTCTCCAGAGATTCATGTTGGTATAATGAACTGCAAGGGGGGGAAAATCCGGAAGGGACATGAACAGCACAATTTTTGATGTATTATTTTGGAATTTCTACTTGATTGTCGTAAAAAGTTGCTTGTATTCCTTGTATGCGGTGCCTTTTGCATCTCAAAACATTTAAAAAACTTGTTAATGCCTTTACGGTGCAAAAGTCTTTGGCAACCAATTTTATATATATTTTATATATATATAATGTGTCTTGTTTATCTTATGTCTTCTGCATTAGTGCGTCATTAGAAAAGAGCAAGTTTTAGATTTCCAAACATTATTTGTTACAATTATTTATTATTTGTTAATTAATTGTTACAGAGAATTTTTTGTAAGTCATTAAAGAAAGTAACAAGTGATAGACCACTTTTTATGTAAAAACATAATGAAGACTGTCTGGGATTTTACCTGCAGAGACAGAAGCAAGTGAGAGCCAAAGTCTGCAGAAGAACTGTAACAAGTTCTCCAAGATTCTTGGAACAGCCTACCAGCCGATTTCCTTATAAAACTGCACGACAGTGTGCCTAAGAGAACTGATGCAGGTTTAAAGGCAAAGGGTCACACCAACACAGTGATTTGTTTTAGTTTTTTAACTGGTTACTGCTCTTTATAGAATTTTTTTTGTATTCAGGAACATTTCATTATTTTTAAAAGCATTTTCGCTTGACAGAATTTCTTCACATGTGCCTAAGACTTTTGCACAGCACTCTATATAATAAAGATTTTTGGCGAACTATTCCTTTAACTTTAGATCAGGTCTTACATAACTCTGACATTATTGATTGATTAATTGTACGGTACCAAAATGACCCAAAACCTTTCTGTTAGCAATCAGTTCATCAATACATTAGCAGAATATTAATGCACGATCACTTACGCTTTAAATGAAACTGGCAAAACAGGATGCAGCTCAACAGCTCTGTCACATCCCATGATAATAAATTGGGCTGTATCCATCTGACCTCAAGTTAGTGATCGTTTTTCACGCACATCCAGGATTTTATGTACGCACGAACAAATGTGCATAATTATCGTCCTAGGTCAGAAGTGCAATACCTTAAATCCTGCATAATTTAGTGCTTTTCTTGGACGACACTCCTGCATGGGTTTGTTGTTGTTCAACCACATGAAAGGCCTAATAAATAAAAAATGACAGAACAGGACAGAACAATAAACCAGACGGCGCTGAGGTCCTTTAGGACTGGAGTTCTGCACACTGGCGACTATATTATGAAAAATCTTATAAGCTTTGTTTACAGCCAGTGAGAGAGTGAGTTTCAGTAGTAGGAGGGTGAAAAAAGTGACTGGAGAAAGTCAATGAGCAGAGAGCGTGCATGAACTACAGAGTTCCTCTCCACACCTCTTCATTTGAATGCAAAGAGAGAGAGATACACTGCGGATACATGTTCATGTCATATTCCTAACAACAGGGAGTACAACACTCTCAGGTTTCAAGCAAATGCCCTTGGGATCGCACATTAAAGCTCTGAAACACTTCCTGGGCAAAAACAAACAAACTAAACGGTGACGTCAAACTCCTGCCCCGGAGGGTCACAGAACAGGGAAAATAATTGATTATTAGATGTAATGCAGTTCTCTCTCGAAAGATTCAAAACACCATAATCAGACTTGGGCGTACATTTTTTTTTTTACATAAATTTTTACATTTTTTTCTCAACAGAACCAAACATACAAAAAAAACAAAACATTACCGGCTGGGAGCCATGTAAAAAATCCGCCATATTCAGCTCGTCTTCATGTAGGGAGAATTCACACAGCGAGGCCGATTCCCAAAGTGACTTCCTTTTCACTGTATATGCTCACTACATGGGGTGTACCATAATGGGGCTGTAGACCTTATGTAGTGCACTATATGCCCAATAAAACACCATTTGAGATTCAGCCACTGAAAACATGACTCCACAAAGTGACTGAAATTCCGAGCAACATTTCCAACAGTCTTTGTTCATTTTATAATTAGTTACAAATTGAAATTTGCGAACATACAACTGACAGAGTTTTACAAACGTGAAATAAAAAATAAAAAGTGTGCATACATTTTGATCCATTTTGATCTTTTTGAGCATTTTTGTCTTTGGAGATTTTTTAATTTGAGCATTTCTGTATTTAGAAAACTTTTTTTTTATCGTTTTTTTGTCTTTGGAAATTTTAGTGTTTGGTCATTTATGTGTTTATTTATTTATTTATTTTTAGCATTTTTGTGTTTAAGGAATTTCTGTGTGTACATTTTTATATCTGAGCATTTTTGCCTTTGGAAATTTCAATTTTAAGCATTTTTGTGTTCTGAAAGTTTTGTGTGTGGTAATTTGTGTTTCGCATTTTTTGAGCACTGTTGTGTTTTTGGAATTTTGTTGTATTTGAGCGATTTTTGTGTTTGAGCATGTTTCTGTGTGGAAATGTTTGTATGAAAATTTGTGTTTTTGAACGTTTTTAGCCTTTATTTATTTATTTTTATGTTTAGAAATTTTTGTGCTTGACAATTTTTAGTGTTTTGTGTTTGAACATTTTTAAATTTGAGCATGTCTGTATTTTAGCATTATAGCAATATTTGTAATAACCCATTCTTCTCTCTACCTCCAGCTGGAAATGAGGAGGAGGAGGGCCTTTCTGCTGTGAGGAAGATTCAGCAGGAGAGCGGACACAGGAACGGTACGTTCGCACAGTCCAGTTTAAACTCTGCACTAAATTTCAGTGTGTCTGTGAGACGTGAAAGGAATATTTAAGAGAAAAAAAAAATCTGCTTCATATTTATTCACGCCTATCTTGAGTTCATGAGCGGTGGCATTTGAACGTTTTTGTTGCCCTTGTATAAAATTTTGGTGCCGTTTTCTTTTTCAAACGCGCCGTTTCTGGCACGAAGGGAACGACGCTTGAGGAATTTGCCTGCGAGAAAAACCGGATGAGAGACGGAGGTAGCAGGAGGCAGGAAGAATGTGTTTGCGTGACAGAAAACGGGAGGAAGATGTTTGATCAATGGGCAGGCGCTGAATAACACCGTCCCTCGGCCAGGCGCATTGTCATGCAGATGCGATATGGAGAGACAGCATATAGATGAAGGTGTCCACTTATCTCGGCGCTAAACTCCCGCCCATTCGCCGTCTTTCATCTCGCTGATTTACTGTCAGTGCCTCGACCTGTCACTGATTTCTCCAAACTAGACAGAAAGAGAAAGAAAGAGCGAGAGATAGACGCAGCGTTCGGTGCTTAATCTCTGTGCGGGGAGCTTGCACTAAACGAAAAATTAACATGTATGCCTTTGACACGGCAGAGCCTGAGACATCTGCTGTCTTTGTGTGTGTGTGTGTGTTTCCTCCCCTGTGTGCTATGCGATCCATCACATTGGCACTCGGCGACAGGCTAATGATGTCACTCAGTCAGGTGAAACCACCTGTAGCCGGAAACGGTGTTTAAACTGCCAGCGAGACCCACTCATCACCTTCGCGAGCTGGATGTGATTCATTACAGAGGGGCGGAGAGGCAGGACATGCTAATGTTTTTCCTCTACTGTGATTATATACAAGGATTAGCATCCATGTTAATGGCTCGCGTAACCCTGGGAGATCTCTGCAGGGTTGAGTGTGTTTGCTGCTCTAATACGCCTGATTCAGTTCTGATTAGGGTTGCGCGATAACGGCTAAAATGATAATCAGGGTTATTTTCGTCAGTGTTGAAATCTGGATTATTTACCGCAATTATTCAGCCAATTTAGGAAATGGTTTTATTACACTTTACGTTTTTTAAATAAACAGGAAATTGCCTTTAAAAAAATCTTTTTTTTTAAATTTATTTTATTTTATATTGTACATTATAAGCCCATGTCCCTTCAAATGTATACATTTTTAGAATCAAAATAAGACTGTACCTGTCACATTAATTGAGTGGATTTAAAAAAAAATCTAAATATAAATACAAAAGAAAAGTCTTTGTTAACAGATTTATGATTTAATGAAAGAATGTTAAGTTTTATTTTATTTTATTTTATTTTTTTATTTTTTTTATTTTTTTACTTCGCCTCAGACAAAAAGTAGCACGAGTCGATAGTCAAACAATGGATTGACAGTACGGACATCATTTCTTTTAAAATGATCAACAAATTCAGGCAGTAATTCTAACCACTATATTTTTGAAAATGGCTGACGATGGGCGTAAACAAAGAGTTTACAAAAGAAGAATTACTTTTCTTTTGGAGGAGATGGAACAAAGTTAAGATACGTTGTTTCCTAAATCTCGTGGCAGCCTGGCATACACTGAAAAAAAAAGAGAAAAGATAAAGTGGGATGACCTTGCACAAAGATGTTTTGCATGCAGCTCCCGCAGTCGAATAGGCAATGATGTCTGCAAAACAATGGCAGGACTTTTTCTAGTTTGGCAGAGAGAACTGCAGAGTTGGGGGGAGAGAGAGAGAGAGAGAGAGAGAAGGAGTCAAATCCTTCGCCTCTTACCTCAGAAGAAGCGATAGGACTGGAAATACTGGGTCTGACAGTGTCTCTTGGGATAAGAATGGGACATAATGTGTGTGAAGAAGAAGAGTTCCCATCTACATCCCCCTCAGCCTGTCTCTCCAGTGGATTTCTCCACTCTAGTCCTGGTGCATCTGCTGGACCCTTTCAAGCACGACCTAGCCGAAGAGCCCACTTGAGCCAGAGAGTGCCTTCTGTGGGTGTACCAAAGTGCTATGCTCTACAACCTCGGGTGTGCACTGTCAGAAATCTTCCTCTAACCTGATCTCATGAAAAATTTAATGAGAAACGAACAAGGGCAATGTGGTTGGATTTCATACGCCTGAAGTCTTAAGAATAGGTACAAAGGTTAATGACTTCATAAGAGTCGGGCGATTTTGCTACACATTTGCAAGTGTGAGACCATCTTGGTTCCTCAGCTATGGTCTGTGCGTGAGCAACTGGTGTTTAGCAAATTAGCATGGAGAGAATATCCACTACCATCTCAAAATTTCCAGTTCGTTGCTGTCTGGCAGACTGCAGAGTTGGCCCAGATGAAGGCATCAGGACTACTGCCAGGCTACTTTACCACAATGGCTGTAACGAGTCCTTGGTGCTTGCATATCACCTGCACATTCACTGCCAAAAACCCTTTACGTCAGCTGCATATCACCTGCACATTCACTGCCAAGAACCCTTTACGTCAGCTGTAGATGCGATTCCAGGGGCTGGAAGTGTGTACAAGGACGAGCGTCTCATCTACTGCACCTACAACACCAGGCATATTTCCAATGGCATGAAACCCGCTGACCGAAACAAAACTGCCAATTTATCAGTAACTCAGATTGATGTTTTCAGCGCCCGATAAAGAGGAGAGCGAGCTGTTATAAACAGTCTGAGGCGGCTCAAAGAGCGTTCAGAGTGTCGCCACATGTGATTGGAAACAAGAAATTGTTATCGATTTGAATTAGCTTTATCGATTGGTCGCATTCTGCCGCTTCAAATTGCGTTACGTGACTACGTTAAAGCGGATTATTTCGAGTGGTTGAAAATAAGGGGACTGTCTCCTTGGTTGGTCATGTTCTCCGCTATAGCCACAAAGTGCTGCGCCATGACTTTACACGAGCCAACCGCTAATGCAGAACAGTTAATCATTTTACAATTCGAAGTGACTAGCTGGCAACCAAACTCGTAGAGTAATTAACGTCCAACCATTAACAGGAAAGGAGAACGTTTTACCAGTTCCGTCCAGTTTTTTTTTTCTCTCATTAGTTTATATTACCACTGCTCTCCCCCTCCCACTGACCCCAAGCTTCGTTCAGGTCACAGCCAAATTGGAAAAAAAGGCGTGTTTGTTTTCTCGGAAGGGATTCATAAATAAAATGCTATTTAAAAAAACAAAAACAGGACTACATATACTTGGGCTCTCGTCAATATACCTGGGCGGGGCGCCCAAGTATCACCTATGTGTGGGAATCACCGATTTGTATCACTGTCAGTTTCTTTAACATTCAATTCAATTTGATTTGTATAACGCTTTTAACAATAGACATTGTCACAAAGCAGCTTTACAGAAATCCAGATGTAGATCTAGATCCCTAATGAGCAAGCCAGAGACATCTCTGGGCTTGGATTGAATTCTGAACACTTGTAAGTTGCTTTGGATGAAAGCATCTGCCAATTGAATAAATGTAGATGTATTCAATTTCGGGCTCTTCACAGGACGTGTGTAAGAGAGAGAAAATTGTAAATTGGTACTGAGACCTTTCATTAAGACCTAAACCCAAAAATCAGTCATAATCCAAAGCAAGGGTCAGAGTACAGGCCAGCAGGTTCTAAGTCCAGAAATACAGAAATTCCATAAAATAGTACAGAAATAAATCAGAAAAGCAAATACAAATGTGGGTTGATTCCGATTAGGAATTATTTTATGGAAAATGTGCAGAAAATGTTTACTTTTCAAATCAGACATGCTGAAAATTTTTTATTTGAGCGTCTGATCTGAACATGGCCTAAGTCCCCTGCCTTTAAGCTCATAGATAGGTCTCTGGAAAGGCAATGACTTGCCTGATGTTCAATTCTATTTAAATTTCAAACGTCATTATATAATATTATTATTATTTATCACTATCAATATTATCAATATCATTACCATGGCCAGTCAAATATGTGTTGAATTTTTTTTTTTATAGTGGGTGTAGTACCGCCGTTGCTGTTCTAGAAAGCCTGAAGCCTGTCTCTACCACAAGTTTTCCAGTCTTTTGTCCAATTGTCACTTCCATCCCGAACCAGTGACTCCATCAGGCTCCCGCTTGCTCATACGATTACATGCTGTGTTGTTCTGCAACAGAAATAATGTCACTTTAAAAATCTTGTAGCTCCCCAAACCTAGCGTGCACCCCTCCGCACCGCAAAAGTCTCTCCTTGTTAGGAATTGAGTGACTGAACCAGGGCAGCGTGCCGGAGGCGCGCACACACACACACACACACACACACACACAGATCCATACCATCACAGTGCCTTTCTGAGAAGGCAAGAGGGAAGCAGGAAATATTGGTGTGACACATAACATTATGTTCCTGCCACTGCATTTTTCCTCATTTCTTTATCCTATGCTTCAGGTCAGAGGGACTCGAAAGTTACACGATACTGTTGAGACTCTTTTGCCATGACATCAGCCTTTATGTGTGGTTATGGAGTGTATG
>JAOUQW010029016.1:0-10237 GCA_028565825.1 Olivaichthys viedmensis | reverse complement strand
GATTCAAAACTAAAACCAGAGGGTATTTAAGCACAAACGGAAAATGGATAATTGATACTAATTACTGACTGTCCAATGGGAAATCGGAGGAGGCGTGAACAGAATCAAAACAAGACACGTGACTCAAACAAAACAAAAACACATGATAGACACATACACGAAAGTGCGCGGCTCGCCAGGAACTGCGGCGTGCACTATAAGTGGGAGTCCGTGGCGGGGACACCGTGACAATCAGCATGTAGCTGTTATTCTCATTAGAGACAAATTCTAAAACCAAATAAGTTTATTCAATAAACTCTTACTGACTGAGGTATTATTTGCCACTTGGTATTAATTATGCGACTGGCATAATGCCAAATGGCATCATGGTTTTCAATACGGATTTTTAGACTTCCATCTTTAATAGGTCACATGTCAACATGTCTACTAATATTGAAAGCTATAATTGGTTGAATATTTAGCCAATGGTTTTGAATTTCTTTCAATTGCTTCGTGATTTAGATAGCATGGTAGGTTCAGGAAAGGAACTTTTCTCAAAGACACCGAAAATATAAATATATGTAATATAAGTTTGCAATTTTATGCTTTTGCTGTTATTTTAGATGTTGATTATTATTGAAAATTTGATAATATTTTACATGGCTCCATGATACATGGCATCATTGGGAGTAGGAGGACATAATCCTATTTCATTACACTGACAGCTTGCTGCATAGAATGATTTACTGCAAATAAATTATTGTTATTTCCTCAAATACCTGATTAGTTTTGTATGAGTTGTAATGTCAGCATGACTAATTGTATATATAAAGATTTTCATTATCATTCAGAGTAAGTATGCAATTTTTAATAAAAAATATACTGTAGATGTTCAGACTTTGACATTGAACAACATTCTGTCACGCTTCTTTGGGGTGCGATGGACGGACACACTTGCAAAGCCACTGAACAACATCTAATTTATTTAAACTAAACATCCAGCAGAAGACATAAAGGCATAACATCGAACATGACCGACACAGGACACCGAAACACACGAGATTTAAATACTCTCACTAACGAGGGGAAACAAACAGGAAACAGGTGGAAACATTCAACAGGACAAGACAGGGCAGGACTAGACACACACGGTCACATGTCCAATGGTGGCCATCGCCATGGCAACCGGCATGCACTGGAGACCATGACACATTCATTGCAATAGCAGCAGGAGACCAACTTATATAGAGTTCAATGCAGAGGGCACTGAGAGTGAAGAAATATTATTGAAGAGTAAAAGCAGTCTTTTAGAGATTTGCCCAGATATGATGAATAAATGTTACAAAGAATTACAAAAAGCAATTACAGTTTGTTATAAATTAAATAGAAATGTTAAACAGTATTGTTTTGGTGTATAATTTCAATCTGTTATAAGTTCATATGTTGTAATTGTGATTGTTTTACCACGATCACCTTTCTGTAATAAATGGTTTATTTTTCTGAGGAGTAGAAAATAATTAAGGCTGGAAAGAGTTAATTTGAAGATAAATATATAGATATAGAATATATATACAGTATATACAGAGAAAGAGAGAGAGAAATAGAGACTTAAAATCTGTTCTGGAATCATCAAAAGAATTTAGACCCTTTAAGTCCCCTGATCCCCATGTGTCACCTAAAGTGAGACAATTAAAGTTACACTTTTTCTTCATTAAAAACTATTCAGAAAGTTTTAGGTGTGAACCACCCTCAATCCCCTCATGTGCACAGATTTTGTTGTATCTCCATCATTGAACAGCAAAACCAAAATACACTTTCACTAAACATTCAAACTTTACATACACAGGATTAATGAGTGCTTTAATACTTCTTTTGAAAATTGGTCCCCAGATTCTGTATGGTGGCTAATCATGTGTGATCTCACTGTGACATGAGGGCCTAATTTAATGCTGGCTGCTGGACATTCAAGCTTCAAAATTAGAACCGTGCCATTACTTATCAAAGGCACAAATCCACAATTCATATTGGAAGGATATCACACTCAAAAATCTATTTTGTAAAAATGTGTATTCCTGGGCTGGCATGGTGGTGCTCCAGGGTGTGGGGTTTGATCTTGAGCTTGGGTTACTGTTTATGCGGAGTTTCTCATGTTCTTAAGGTGTCTGCGTGAGTTTCCTCTGAGTTTTCCGGTTTCCTCCCACCTCCCAAAAACATGACGGTCGGTGGATTGACTCGGTGTGTGGGTGTGAGTGATGCCCTGTGATGAACTGGCATCCCATCTATGGTGTATTGCTGCAGCGCAGGGTCTCCGTAGCTCGTGATGGACTAGGGGCCTTTCTATGGCCCATAATCTCAAAAGTTTTTTAAAGGTTATTTGTATAGTAGGGAGTCCTAATAGATAGAATGCTATAATAGGGTTTTACTTGGAAACCCTCTCTGATAGGAGAAACACTCTTTTTAGGGTTCTGCATAAAACCTTTAAGATCCCTTTAGAATTCTAGCATTACCTTAACTTTATTTTATTTTTTTTACCATAATTATACGTCTTGCAAATCCACTGAGAAATGACACCAATGACGAGTTAAAACAAGGTAATTGCTTCAATCAGCATTCAGGCTAATGGCTTAGCATGCACCAGATAGGAGATTGTTTCCCCCCTAACAATGCTTTTGAGAATTTAAGCTTTTGATTATTAAAATTCATAATTTTACTTCAGTTTTCCATCCAAACACGAACATATAGAACATTATATTTTTGGCCACGCTGATTTCATGAGACATTTGTACGAATTTGAACAAACGTTGGTGATTTGGTTGGAATTTGTTCAATTTCAAAGGAATGAAGTTGTAAGAAAAGGTACAAACACTAACCCCGTCCTTAACCCTAACCTTAACCTTTGTATCGGAGTTGTGAAAATTGCTACCATGCTGTTACCAAATGTGGAACATGCTGTCTTGGCATGCACCAAACTGAGCTGAAGTATCCGCCTCTATGAAGCAAACGTGTGTTTGGGAGCTGCATTAACACACCACCACATCATGTTTAAGGATTCGTAAGTCTTGCTTTAATGGATTTATAAGGGTCCATATGTCTTTTTATTTGAATAGTGTTCCCCATGTCCTCATTTTAAGAATTGAAACATCAGTCCAGAACCATTCTCAGGGCGATTTTTGCTGGACTTACTTTGTGTGACATGAAACCAGGCAATTGACATTTATTAGATTACTAACCATCTGTAAGTCAGTGGAGCTGGAGGCCACTGAGACCTGAAAATGAAGAACACTTGATTAGCTCCATCTGCACACTCGTGCTCTGGTTCTCAACTTTGGATACTGGGAAGCATGGAAAACTGTCTTACTCTGTAGTGAGACTTGCAACCTGTTGGCCAACGTCTTAATGAAGGCAACATTGTTCTTTCAGGACAAGGCACTTTGACTTATTAAAGTTGTGACATTCAATTTGCAGAGATGTGATCTTTTTTTCAGTAAAAGAGCAATATTAATATGCCTGTTCTTATCCAAGCACAACTAAATTAATCATGCCTCCCCGGTGTAGACACTGAGCTCGGTGGCAAACATCTGTGGCATAAATTAGAGTGCTGCCGCAGACTCACCAAGGTCCGAACGAGTCTCAGCTCCAAGACGCTTTTGAAAAACAAAGAATATGTTTATTTGCTAGCTTATAGAACACTTACGTTGTGGCCAATTAAAACATATGAGTAAAATAAAACACTGCTAGTCCTTCTTGGGTTTAATCACCTAATGCAATGAGAAACATCATGTACGATGAGTCAGAATATCTCGTCTTCCTGAAAGAGGCCCATTATTGAGCTGGTGTTCCAGTCGAAATGATAATTATTGAATGATATTATTCAATAATAAATGTAATTTCCTTTTTTAATTAAATAAACAGACTTTTCTTTTCAGCCTATTCTCTCTGTAATTATATTTAAGGGCTGGCCTATGAAACCCAAGATTGTGGTAACTGCTCCAGTTTATAATCATTGATCTGGCTGCAATCGGAAAAAATAAATAAATAAAAGAGATTAAATTATGAACAGGTGGCAGGGAAAAAAGACCTGTGTTAAGAATAATGACCAAAAAAAAAAAATTATACTCAGACCAAGAACATACACACATAAAAATGTTTGGTAACACTTCCTTTGAATACTGTATTCATAATAAATTATAAATGTGAAATTCACATAGCATACATAATACCTTATAAATCCTGTCATAAGCCTGTAATAAGGCTTATAAGTAGTTATACAGTAGTTAGATGCATAACACTTTAAAATGCATGAGTATATGACTTTCTAATAGTCACATGATGCATAATAATATCTGTTCATAAGAACATTGTCGACAATGTCTTTTAAACACATTTTCAAATGTTCACTTCACTTAAAGCTTGCAATGACCTGGTATAGTGCTCTATTACATCTGTATGCTATATACACACACACAACACTAGAGTTGAATACAAAAGGTGTATGTTATAATGCATTTTAACTTTTGAGCCGTTACTATAGCGCATTACAACATTAGTGAACATATATTATGCATGTCATATACCCATGCTTTATAAAGTGTTATGCATATAACTGACTACTTATGCGCATTTATACAGGCTACATAAAATGTTATAATGCATTGTGTATACAGGATTTATAGAAAGTGTAACCAATTATTATTATTTTTTATAAAAAAATAATGCTGTAAAATGACAGGTTGTAGATTTCTCTTACCTGAACTTTTCAACAACTATTGAAGCCTTTGTCTTTTTTCTATGCAATTTGCAAAAGTAAAGTTCTACCAACCAAGAAAAGGTTTAACTTCAGAGACAATAAGCATACAGTACGAGTTTCAGCATTGTTCATTTTAGTGTTTTCCCAGCTCCTACACATCTGGTAAAATTATTCAGCTAATTAACACATCCTACATGAATTGAATCAAGGTTGATAAACAAGAACAAGTTCCTCTGGATCTCTGTGAAGTTGGTCTCCATATGGAAAGAAATTAAATTAAATTAAAGCATTCACATTTGTTTGTGCTGATTTGTGCCATAAAATATATTGTTTGTGCTGGTTTGATTTTTGAGATTTTATACTGAGAGTTATACTGTACATCAACGTAAGTCAATGGCCGAGAGTGACATCACGCTAAATAGAACGTGTAATGTGTTAAAAAATCAAATAGGTGCAAAATATTTTTGTACAGCACAAACTGGCACAAAGAAATGACACTAATTGAGCTCTATTTACGGTTTGGTTCTATTTATGGATTGATATAGTGTCACTCGCACTACGGTTGCAACGGTGATGAGCACCACACGCCTACTGTTTGAGTTTGTGTTTCCTTGTCTTGTGATGTGATTGTCCCCACCTGAGTGTCGTTTGTCTGTAATTAGTAGTGTTTAAGAAGCTCTCCTGTTTCCGTCCAGTTTGTTCCTGAATGTTGAATGTCATGTGTTACTTGTTTAGTGTTAGATCTTTTGTGTAATAAATGTTTGTTGCTTTTGAAACGGCTTGCATCCTCCGTCCCGCCGCATAACCATGACAGATTCAGGAGCCTAAACAATGGACACAAACAGAGCCCCGTGAAAGCAGCTAGCCTGGAGGACCTGCGGGCGGAACTGGGGGAGCACCAGTGCTGGTTTGCCAACAGCAACGTCCTCATGGCACTGGTCACCGCGTTGGGGCAACCCCTCGCCACCTGGGAAGAGGACAAGGAGTGGTGGGCTCGGCTCGACGTCCTGTATGTTGCGGTAGTGCCTGCTCATATCACAGCGGAAGCCCGCCCCTCCGGCTGTGCCTCCAAGCCAGCAGCGGCCACTTCCTGCCGCCCCCCCGATCACCCACCGCGCTGGAAGCTGCTGTCGCCGGCGCTAGCCGCTCCCCCAGTCGCGGCCCCGCACTGATATCCGTGGCACCCAGTTGAGCCACCAGAGAGAGATGAGGGCAGCCCCGTAGCGCTACAGCGAAAGCCACAGAGGCTGCTCGGCTTCGATCCAGCCCGGCTTACCAGCTTCCCAGGAGTGGAGGAAAAAGGCCCGCTGGAATCTTTTGGGGGGGGAGGTGCTGATGAGGGCAGCCGAGGCCGTCCCAGACTCCATGGGAGACGTAATGAGTTCCCTGATGCCGCGGGAGGCGTGGCAGAGTTCCATCCACTGGCTTTGAGGATGACAACCCAGTGCTGCCTCCAGCCCCCACAGAGGACGTCATCACTCAGCCCCCCGGGCTTCCGGGACAGTGACGTCCCTCCACCTCCCGATCCTGTGGAGGAAGTAATCTCCCAGGCTTTGTGGACAACAATGTGTTGCGTCCTGCCCCGGCGGAGCACGTCATCTCTCCACTCACTGGGCTGCGCTGGGGATGGACTTTGCTACCCCGCGAGGTGCCGGCCTCCAGGCCGCCCCCCCGGACGCAGGCCCTGTTCCTGAATTGCACATGCCGACTCACGCTGCGGTGCCGGTGCCACTGCCACGGTGACAAGCGCCACGCGCCTACTGTTTGTGTTTCCCTGTCTCATGATGTGATTGTCCCCACCTGAGTTCCTCCAGTTTCCGTCCAGTTTGTTCCCTAATGTTTCATGTCACGTTGTGTTACCTGTGTAGTGTTAGATGTTTTGTGTAATAAATGTTTGTTGCTTTTGAAATGGCTTGTACCTGTGTCCTCCATCCTGCCACATAACCGTGACACAGGTTTTACTTCAGTGTCTTTTTAGTTGGAATGCCAACTTAACACTGGCCTCCTTCTGGACCAGGTGTGAGGAACGCCTATAATATTTACTTCCATTCCAAAGTTTCACTACAGCAGATACAAAGATTTAATGCTCTATAAAAAGGCAGAAGCTGAGACACCAGTCTCTGCGCTCTCATATCTGTCAAGAACAGAGTTGGCCTTCAGTGTTCTGGAATTATTTTTAGGTTCTGCAGTTGTACAATGAGGCTTTATTATGACTGCAGTCCTTAGGTAGAAGCCAGGAGTTACAGGGCTGAGGCCAGGGCTATACTGTCTTAATTTTTTATCTCTTACCTTAATTGTCTGTCTTTCTCTTTTTCCTACTTTCACTTGACATACTGCACCGCACACATAGCAAAAATAAACAACTCTGCATTTCCTCTCTAGTTTGGTTCACATACTCAGAGTAAAATTAGTTAGAATAGAATACCTTTATTGTCATTGTACAAGCACAACAAAATTAAATTACTCCCAGATACATTCAAAATCTGAAGTCTATATACATAAAATAAGGTAAATATAAAATCTATATGCAAAATAATAAAACAAGTGTATATCAAGTGTCCAGTGTTGGTATAAATATATGCAGTATATGGGATGATTTATGAACATTAATGAAATATAAAATATGAAACTGGATTAATAAGGAAGTTTAGCTTTACCAATATACACATGGATTCTGCAAATCTTCATGGTGATATTTGATTATGTACCAGTACAGTGGTCATAAAAGTGCAAAGTATGGTGGTAATAGCAGCAAGGTGTTTTACTTGTTTCCTAAAGTGTACAGTGTATGGTTGCAGATGTATGAGTGAAGTATGCCATAGTGCAGAGGATCAGTGCAGTAATAATAATAATATTGCACATAATAGTGTAACATTGCTGTTGATAGCTTATCTGTTTCTGGTGTTCATCAGTTCAGTGAGTGTGAGGATTATGTGCATGTCAGAGTTGATAGTTCTTGGTTGTTTCTGGGAGTCTGATTCAGAAACATGATGGTCCTGGGGAAGAAGCTATTCCTCAGTCTGGAGGTGCAGGCATAAATTGTCCTATAGCGCCTGCCTGATGGCAGAATAAAATATAATAAAATAAAAGTTTCTCACCTCCTCCTCTAGAGAGCAGACAGGTAAACTTCAAGGGTAATTTCTCAATTTTACAGTGCACCAAAACTTTCATTTAGTTTGCTGACCTTTCCGTCTTGGTATTTAGAAATTCTCAAAAGCTTAATTTTAGCACTGCTGGGTCTCCTGTCCTGGGACACCCATCGCAATCACTTTCCTGGATCTGTACTGAAGAAGTACTGTAGGTCAGAGTTTATCTTACCCAAAAGCAGAGATATGGTGAACTAAATCTGCCCAAGAATCTTCTTTTTGTAAACTAGCTATGGGTAATATACAGGAAAGCAATGTTCCTGGTTTCGATTTGTAATTCTTTACCAAAGGACCACTAAATAATTTATAGAAAGCCATGCATCCTGCATAGTTTAGTGTTTTCCTTGCTCTAACACACATGATACAGATTTATCTGTATATTTTGATTATGCTTAGCTTATCCACTAGGACTAGTTGTGCACCCCTGTTTTACACAGATGACCTGTCATATCTTAGGCCAGAATTTTACCTAGATCACATTCTGATGTTCAGTCGGTTCCTTTTTAATGCTGTCATGGTTCTAAATGAACAGTTTTTTTTGTGGTAAAGAACAGAGTTCTGGGATGGACCAGCATATGAGAGAACCTGAATTTAGATGGCTGGTTAAGTTCATTTGAGTACATAGCGTGGCGGCCGTCGCGCGCTTGTGTGTGTTTGTTCGCCTGTCCCTGTCACGTGAGTCATGTTAAATGTTCCCAGCTGTTCCTGGTTCGTCCTTTGATTTCTAAGTGTTTAAATACCCGTCTGTGTCCGTCCCGTATTGTCTCCTGTTGTTTGTGTGTATGTAGTTTGAACACGCCTGTCACGGCGAGCTTGAGTTAAGTGTTTTTGACCTGTTTGTTAGCAACAAAAATAAATATGTTGTTTGATGCACCCAGCGGCTTTGTGCATCTGTCCACACCCCGAACTTCGATCGTGAGTACAGTTGCTTGTATTTGGGACCATAGAGAAGACCTCCAATTAGCAATCCATAGAAAAATTCTCCACCCTGATGTCTATTTCCTGATGTCACTTCCATGATAGCTTTGAAATAATGAATGTATATCATGTCTTTGACAGACAGTCGGTTAAAACAGCTTGTTGTTTTGGCTCTGTTTTCCCCTCCAGCCTTCTTCTCGTTACTGATATCATATATTGAAATATGCGCCATGCTTTTTGGATTCTCACTGTCTCTGATTAGACGTGTTGTTGTGCTGGGGCCAGGGATGAATATTCTGTCAACTCCACGAGGGCACTGGCAGAGATGACAGGATGCTCGTAGGGTTCGGTATATGGGTCGTTAACGAGTCTAGACAGCCGCAGACACATTGCCAAGCTCAGATAGTGAGGTGCACAGCTCAGTATGTCTATTTCCCTCGCAAACGAATTCATTAGCCAACTCATCAGACACTATCAAGCGAGTGAGTGGATCCTGAGGCCTGTCTGGGAAGAAAATGAAGAAGCTCCACATAGAGTCTTAAAAACACAGTCAGAAATTCCCCAGTGCTTCTTTAGAATCAGAATCAGAACACACTTTATTCGCCAATACACTATGTGATCAGAGATGCACAGACAAATATTGGAATTCCTCTTGGTGTGATTGGTGCCATGGGCATCTAACGTACAAAATAAGTGTCACAACATGCAAACAGCGCAAATCAGACTTTACAAAGTGTATAGGCAATGACAGTGACATACATATAAGGTGCATATTATGAGCTGAAATCATATTAGATACGTTCTTCTGAAGTAATGTGCAAATAACATGTGAGTAAGTATGCGTTCAGGACATCGGTATTGCACAAGTTACTGTAGTCCAGAAATAATGTTGATGTGTCTAATAAATATATTATTAATACATTATTGATGATAAACTGCATGGCTTGAGTGAGTATGAGTCCAGAGTAACAGAGCAACTCCTTATATCATTCAGTTTTCATCATTACAAACATACATGTACACATAGGCCATTTGCGTTAAGCATACTGAGAGGGAACCGAATGTACTCAATAAACATTAAATTTACAATTCCCCATGTTTTGAAGATGATTTTTAACATGTGTACATTTGGGGTGTTGGACGGATAGAGAGTATTGGGCACAATATTGTAGGATCAGTTTATGTCCAAAGCCTTTTTAAAAGTACAGAGCAGCATACTACTGCCAAAACAGCCATTAGATATTGGGAAACATGGAAACTTCAGAGATTGATTGAATTAAATTTACATTGTATTAGGAACTATTTTCCTCAAGGACTATGATTCCACTTTTAACAGGAATTCCAATTTAGCATGACTGTCACTCATAGCCTGTAACGTGTACCGCTGCACGGGAGAAGAGGCAGGACGCAAGTGCGGATATTCGGTGTGTTTATTGAAAGGGTTATT
>JAOUQW010029015.1:0-10238 GCA_028565825.1 Olivaichthys viedmensis | reverse complement strand
AATTATTAAGTGTTTAAATACCCGCTTGTGTCCGTCCTGTATTGTCTCCTGTTGTTTGTGTGTTAGCACGCCTGTCACGGCGTGTGTTAGTTGGTGTTTAGACCCAGTCCATATTAATAAAGAAATATGTTGTTTAAAGAAAGCGGCTACGCGCTTGTGTCTGCACCCCCGTATCTACGCCTGCACTTCGTGACAATTATACAATAATTACCCACATACAAACACTTTTTTTGCTTAATTATTCACACGTGTTAATGTTCCTTAACACAAAACACAAAACCTCATATTCAACACACACTGAATGTGAATGTTTCAGGTGATTTTGTGATGTTGTGTCTTTGCACTTTTGCACTGATGTTTTTGCACTGTGTCTATGTGTAAATATGTGTAGTATGTGTAATTAGCTGTATTTATTCTGTGTATTAATTGTCTTGTGTTTTATTCTGTGTATTTAATGGGGTTTTTTTTGGGCTACTGTAGTGCCCAGTTAGCTTATACCCTAATACGCAGAGAGAGGGCTAGGAAGCAGGCTGTTTTCATTGCAGTGGAAGCCTAGTCAGGTCCACAGAGGTGATTGACCATCATCCCCATAACACCTACAGTGACCCGGTGAGAGAACATGACTTGGGCAACTGCAGCACCTTAAGCCATATGCCCGGACTTCCATAGCAGGGAACCCAGCTGGAAGGAAGTCCAGGACGTAGTAGGGTTGCACCAGGTCCGAGTGGCGTGCCCTAAAAGGTCTACAAGAGATGCTAAAAAATGTTGCATTGTCTGTGGAAGATCCTGAGAGCCATCTGGAGGAGGGGGAAGGTCGCAGAGCATTGGAGATGCACAGAGGGTGTCTGGATCCCAAAGCAGAAGAACTCAAAAGGTCATCAGACCAGTTCAGGACCATCTCACTACTATGCATTGAGGGGAAGATATTTTTCAGTATTGTTTCCGGCATCCTGATTAGAGTACCTTCTTAGCAATTCCAACATCGACATCTCTGTGCAGAAGGGAGGGATTCCCAAGATGCCAAGATGCATTGAGCACACAGGAATGGTGATCCTGTTGCTCAGAGAGGCCAAGGAGAACAGAGGGGACCTGACTGTGGTGTGACTGAACCTTTCCAATTCTTACGATTCCATACCTCATAAGCTGGTGGAATTGGCGTTGGAACTGCATCATGTCCCAGGTAAGATCAGAGATCTAATCCTGGACTTTTACAGCAGTTTCAGGCTTAGAGTCGCCACTGGAACTGCCACTTCTGACTGGCATTGGTTGGAGAATGGAATAATTACTAGATGCACCATTTCAGTGATCCTTTTGACCTGGCCATGACCATGCTGGTCAAATCAGTAAAAGGGAAGGTCAAAGCATGGACTTACCAATATGGCATCCTTCCACATATCTTGTGGCCTCTGCTGGTGTACGAGGTCCCACTCTCCAGAGTTGAGAGCTTTGAGAGGAAGATAAGCCACAACCTCTGCAGGCTCCCATTCAGCAACCTGAGCGAAGAGTTTATGGATACCCATGCAGAGAGTCCAATGACCCAAAGATTTCACAGGGGGGCATTGAAGTGAGGACCGGGAGAAAGTGGAGAGCAAGGGTGCAGTCGAGCTGGCAGACTGAGGGACAAGACACTGATTGGATCAGTCGCGTCTGGCAGGGCTGGCCTGGGTAGCATTTCAACACCTCGCTATGATAAGGCACAAGGCAAGGAGAGATGGAAGCTGATCCAGGAGGAGGTG
The DNA here is from genome assembly GCA_028565825.1 of Olivaichthys viedmensis. Lineage (NCBI taxonomy): Eukaryota > Metazoa > Chordata > Actinopteri > Siluriformes > Diplomystidae > Olivaichthys > Olivaichthys viedmensis. The sequence continues at coordinate 8,502 of JAOUQW010029015.1, read as the reverse complement.
CAAGCAGAGGTGGAGGAGGCCCGTGCCAGCAAGATGGTGGGGATGCGGCAGCAGGGTGCATGGATGAGATGGGAGCCTGCGAGGGACAAGAAAATCACATGGTCTGTGTTCTGGCAGGCCAATACCCAGCGCATTAAGTTTCTAATCCAGTTGGTCTATGATGTCCCCCCGAGTCCATCCAACCTCATCTATTAGGGAAAGATGGAAACACTGGCATGCACGCTGTGCCAATGGAGAGGTACACTGGAGCACATCCTCATCTGCTGCCCAAAGGCCCTGGGAAAGAGGCACTATCGCTGGCATCATGACCAGGGGCTGAAGGTGGTAGCTGAAACCATCTGTAGTGGCATCAGCCAAAGCAAACACTTCTATCCAGCAAAACAGACCATTGCCTTCGTCAGACCAGGGGAAAGATCTAATCCTCAGGTAAAGTCAGCAGCTGGTATGCTGGCAACAGCAAAGGACTGGCAACTGAAAGTGAACCTGGGTAGACAACTCAAGTTTCTAGAAAACATTGCGATGACCACCCTGAGGCCAGACATTATCCTGGTGTCTGAAACATCAAGACAGGTGGTCATGCTGGAGCTGACTATCCCTTGGGAAGAATGAATGAAGGAAGCCAATGGGCAGAAGAGAGCTAAATATACATACTTGGTTCTCAAGTGCCACAGACAGGTTGGAGTGCTCAATGCATGCCCATTGAAGTAGGCTGTAGAGGGTTTGTAGCACAATCCCATCAGAGGCATCAGAGGTGCCACAAGGAGGAAGGCTATCAAGGACATCACAGAGGCAGCTGTAAAGGCCTCAAGATGGCTGTGGTTCAGGAAGGGCGAACCGTGGTCTGCGAGTAATACTTGGACACAAGTCAGGGCCTGATCAGCTGGGTCATCTGGGCGAGGGTGTCTGATGTTGAAAGACCCAAAACCCTCAACGACCAATGATCAACGATCAATGATGATGTGTCCAAGTGCATCAGAAAATGTATGTACTAAAAAAAATACCCTAACACATATACACTTACAGTAATATTACCCAAGTTAGATTATACCCTAACACACTTACAGTGTTACTAGCTGAGTTAGTTTATACCCTTTTGTCAGCAAAATTTTACAAGCAAAATTACATTAATTTCAATGGAATTTGCAGCAATCGATGGCTTTAGTGAACTTTGACGTGCAAGTTCACATCATTGATCTATAGCTGCATTGACCTCTGAAGAGGCAATCCTTCTTATTGAAGAAGATCAAAAAAAATTTTTTAAGTGTGCAGGCATGAGATTTCAGGGCGCTAACATATTTTAATACATATGGGTTTAATTGGCAACTTCTAAGTTACTGTTGCTAGTTTAGACACATTTGCGTAGGGACTTGTAACTGAATTTTGTGACTTTGTACTGCTGTTACCGTCTATCGGCTACATATATCAGTTGTCTGGCCTGGTGTAAAGTTAATAATTTAAAAAATAAAAAAAACGTAGTAACATGACATTGCTGTTCGCAGAGGTGAGAGTGTATAATTCTTCTCACTCGCTCAGGTCTACTTTTAGGTGCACATGAGAGTAAAATACTCACGTTCTCGTGTCCTGAATTTTATATAAATCTATAAAAAAAGTCTATAAAAAAAGGCAACATGGGGGCTCCCGAGTGGCGCAACAGTAAAGCGCTCGCCCTATCGTCCACTAATTCGAGCCCTGACGATGCCACAGCCATCCGTGGCCGGGGGTCCAAGAGAGCGTTATTGACCCTGCTCTCTGGATGGGAGGGATGACATTTGTCAAGTCACGTCAAGTAGACTTTTATTGTCATTCGCCCTCTTCATCCTTCGCAGGAAGTGAAGATGCTGCTGGGCTTTCTTGGCTAAGCTGGTGGTGTTGAGGGACCAGGTGAGGTCATCCGTGATGTGCACACCACGGAACTTGGAGCTTTTGACTCTCTCCACATCCATATTCTAACATCCATGTAGAAGTGCTCACATAGTTTATCATTGAGGAATCAGTGACTGCCTTGTTTTTATGCTAATGAAAAAAATACATATGTACTGTATGTATGAGTATTTGCATGTACATTAATATGTTTATATTAAATAGATTCATACTGTTATTTTTTAGGTTGCCATCATCATCATATTCCATTAACTACTAGTAGTGCTGTGAATGGATTCATTGATTTTTGGCTCTTTGGCCTTCCAACTTTAGCTGTAGTAATATTTAGCTCTATTGTAATCAGCCAGGACATGTTTGGCCTCTTTGTCTTAAAACAGATTGCACAATTTTCTGGGTCAACATGTTCTCTGGTGATGACCCTGACAGCAGGGAACACACTGGTCCACCAACACTGGTCGAGCTGGTCAAGCAAAGCCAGTATGAGACAGAGGTGTTTTTGTTGATGTTTCATAATCTTAAAAAAGCTTTTAATTAATGATCCCATGCCAAACACCCGTCAAAGTTTATGTAGGTTAATAAAACAATGTACTTTTTTTCATATGGGAATAAAATATATATATTTACATTTGTTAATGATAAGGCACTTGATTGATTAAGTCACATTGAACCCCTATTTAAATCTGAACAAATTCTGTGTTGGATCCAGATGTAAACAGATGTTGCCAATGATTAACGAGTAACCGACGCTGATCTTTGACAGATGATGACTAATTAAAATGGGCAATTGTGTGCTTAAACCTTCTGGTGCTTTTGAAATCTTGTGAGGACTTTCGGAAGTTTTTCACAGAAAAGATGAAATATATTAGACCTTCTGGAATTTGTGTCCCAGCTTTTACTTTTAGACCACACATGATGGCACTTCTAAAAGTCCTTTTTCCCCATAACAATAAAGATCTTGACAGAATGTCTTACCAAAACTGTTTATGGAGTTTTAACTTTCCCACACTGGAGCAATCCAGTAAAAAGTAATTCTGGTTACTTACACTTTCCTATCAAGCGGAAGCTGAGGCAGTGCCCTGTTTACGTGTCTACATTGTTATTGTTTGTCAAAATTAGTCCCCTCTCTTAAAGAACAAATTATACAGGATTAGAGCTTAATTAACAAATACCTTTAACTGTAGAGTTCATTAAAGCGTCCTACAAAAATGTATTTGGCATAAACATTTATTGATTGCCCAACTCACTTATAATGCAAAGTCTAAGGGCAGTCCCCTGTAGACTGTAGTCTTTTTTTTTTTTTTTTTCTTCTCAGTACAGGGAAACATGTTGAAATTCTTGTTTGTGAAAACCACACACTACAGGTGTGGTAGGTAGAGATTAGCTTGAAAAACACTGGAGTAGTTTAACTGCAATGCTGGCACAGACCAGTACAATTGCCAAATGCATTGCATGGAAGTCCTACCATCTTTGTCTCTTGGTCCCTCAACCGAATGTTGTGTTAGTGTTGTGAAGAAACACATTTGGCTGGAGGGCCGGTCAATTCCCATTGTGTGAGTATGTATATGTGTGTATATGTACAGTGGGGTCCAAAGTCTAAGAGCACATTGAAAATTCACTACCATGTTTCCCTGTTGTTCTGATCCACTGTGGTATCAATTTCTCTTCTGTTCGTGTCCTTACATAAACCCTTCTGTTACTGCCATCAATCTCAAACTTGGATTCATCAGTAAATAGGACTTTATTCCAGTGATCCACTGTAAAATGCTGCTATGTCTCAGCCCATGCCAAGCGTTTGGCCTTGTTTCCCTTCCTGAGAAGTGCTTTACAGACACTACTCGTCCTTTGAGGCCACTACTAGCTAGCCTTCTTTTGACACTACTTTTGCTCTTCAGTGTGATTTTTTTTTTGAGCCATTGAAGGGGAAAAAGTTATTAAAAATGTGAAATGATGAAAATGTAGTGATAAAGGAGAAATGACTATACATAGATAATTCCAGTTTATTATTTAAGTCTCCACTTCAAGATTCGATCACCGCTTTCCAAAAAAAGAGGTATTCTTGGTATTAATGTTTATATGAACATCACTCTCGATGCTATAAAACTTTCATAGTCATTTTGTAGTTATAATTCTGTACACATGATGTTTTACAGCTTTCTACAAATGATTTGAAACCTAAAGTGCATAAACACTCGAATCATATTACAATCATTTTATAGGTGGACCTGAAACAAAACTTTTGAGCAGCGATTCCAAACTTTTGAACGCTAGTGTGCAGTAAAACTAGGGTTACAAGAGAGTTACAAGAGTGAATACGTAATTGTTACTAATAACCAGAGTCCTATGGCAGTATACGGTGATGTGAAAATCTGAAATAGTTATTTTTTAAGATTATCTGAAATATTGTTAGCATTAAGCTATAATGATGTCACAAAAAACTCTTTGTGAAATATGACACAGGATTTTAAATCAGGTTAGCCTACATTTTAAAGAACAAGCATAACTGTAGACAATAAATATTTCTACATTGCTTTGATAAACTAGTCATGTGCCAATAATTGGTTATACGGTATACAGTGATATTTAACGTGCACAATTTTATTATTGTAGACACGTTCAAATACTTTCCAGTTCTATCTGGCGGGAGGCTGTCTGGCTAGCGTCTGTGCTCCTGAGATAAAGTTTGTCACATTTACAAGGCAGCATGAGGACAGCCGTCTTCTAAATGTCTGTTTTTTGTCCTATATGGAGAAGTCAATCCCATAATTCTGTTAACCAAACAAGAGTTTAATGAAAACTTGGAAAAAAATGAAACGACAGAAACGGTGCTCTAGGTACAGACACAATATGCCATATTTTTTAAAATGCAATATTGTAAACCATAGTAAAAAGTGGGCCAATTGTTGTGATGTGAATATACAATATTGGCACATGTGTACTACTCTAGGCTAAGAGCAAAGTCATTTTAAACAATATTCTGTTTCCCTGACCAATTAATCTATTACGTCCGGTGCTACTGCAGTGTAATGTGGCATTTAATGTTGACCTCTGAAGATGCAAAGGTCTAAGTAGTGAGCAAACACACTGTGACATATTGAGTGACATACAGAAAACCATTGGGTTATTGGGTTGTATGGTCATCATATTGTGAATTTCATATACCATTCTATCTATATTTCGAAAGGTGAAATGGATTATGATGGTTGTCGTTGATGCAGATTTGAAGCAAAAGTTATTTTGGGCTTAGTTAGGGTTCCACTTCAAAATGACATGATCTAGTACCAGCAGCCTGACCAAAATACATTCTCAAACGTCTGTGGACACATGGTAAGTTCACGTATTGTACATGAGAATTTACAGCGACTTTAATGTATAAGCTCAACGAATAAGCATTGACTAATGACAGTGTAGATCTGATAACTAAAACAGCTACCTATAGTGAGGCATCTCTCCTTACTGGATCGCTTAACATGGAGACAATCTGAAGACAATGACATATTAGCATAGCATTACCCAGCCTTTGAAACTGAACAAAACAGCACCAGGGAGTCTGATCTCATCAAATTAAGGGGATAATTACAGAAAAATAAAACCTCTGAGATCAAAGTCTGGGCAAACAGGGTCCCTCGAGATGCAAATGAACTGATTAGCTGGAACAGAAATGATCTCCGAGTACTGAATAACTGGCAGAAGCATAACCGTTCCAAGGTTCCATCGCTTTTTTTCTTTTCTTTAATGAGAATATCAGAGATCACAAGTTTAGTTTATTTAATCCGTGCACAAATACAAACGGAGTCTCACGAAATCAGTCTCAACCACATATTGATACAAGCGTTTTCTTCATGTCTGACATAAAGAGACAACTCCCTCTTTCTGAATCTCTCAAGGTTCCTCAGGCCCAACAAGTAAATAGGACTTTTGTCTGAAACTGACCTGAATTTTTTTTCTACTTCTACATTTATGTATGTAAATAATTCATTAAGTATGTACATAAGTAAGTAAGTTAATACATATGAATGTGTGTATGCAAGTAGGAAAGTACACACTCAGGGGACCTTGAGCTTCACTCACTGGCCATTTTATCTGTAAAACCATATACCACCAACCATATGGGTGCTCTTTTTAGGTATACAATTACTGACTGGAGCCCATCTGTTGCTGTTCACAATTTGTCAGCCACCCTTTAACCATCCATCAGTAGAAAGGGACCATCATAGGACTACGCTGACCAGAAATTATACAAGTGATGGACCATTCTCAGCATAGCAGTGACGGTGACATGGTAGTGGCATGTTTGTAGGTGGCAGGTATGTGTGTTTTAGGCGGAGCAGTACTGTTGGGATTTTTAAACACTGTGTACACTTACTGTCCACTTTGTTAGACACACCTATCATGTTGGTCAACCTTGTAGGTGTACAGTTAGAGCCTAAAGCTCAAATTTTACATGCATAATTTGTGTTAATCGTCATTCTAGCCCTTCATCGGTGTCAGTTTCTGACCAACCGCTGTTGGCTGGATATATTTGGTTGGTGAGCTGTTTCTCAACCCAGCAATGACACTGCAACATTGCTGTCCCTGATACAGACACACTACCATGTCTGTGTCACGACTATGCTGAGAATGATCCACCACCCAAATAATATCTGCTTAACTGTGGTCGCTTTCCATTGATGGAGAGAGTTAGAGGGGGGATGATAAATTGTGTATAGAAACTGATGGGCTATGATAATTAACTGTATAAATACAAAGTGCACCTATACGGTGGGTTTACCTGATAAAATGGCCAGGGAGTGTAGGTACAAGGCAGGTGTATCTAATTAAGTGGCCACTGAGTGTAAGTAAGTAAGTATCTATGTAGTCAGCTCCAGAATTATTGGCACCCTTGATAAAGATGGGTAAAAAAGGTAATGAAAAAATGTCTTTGTGGTTAATTGACTTAATCTCACACTGAAAATATGAAAGAAATCTAACCTTTGATTGAAGTAAATTTATTCTAAGAAAAAAAACGAAAAAAAACCTTATCTAAAAATATTTTTTTTAACAAAACCACGTGTCACTATTACACATGTGGCACCCCTAGAAATTCTTATGAACAAAATGCAACTGAAGTGTGTTCCCATTTATATTTTACTTTTTTAAGTTCACCTGAGTGTTTAGGATTTCTTAAGCGGTCATCTATGACTTCCTGTTTCACTGGGGTATAAATATGAGGTGACACAGAGGCCAAATTACATTAGTCATTCATCAACATGGGGAAGATTGGAGAATACACAAATTATTTGAGAGCGTGTGTTGACCTTCACAAATCAGGCAATGGCTATAAAAAAATAGCTACACGCCTGAAAATGCCCATATCCACTGTTAGGGCAATAAAAGAAGAAGTTTAAAAGAATTAAGTTTAAAACAACTGGAGCTGTAATGAACCAGCCTGGAAGAGGACGCACATGTATTTTGCCCCCATGCACAGTGAGGAGGATGGTTAGAGAGGCAATCGAGCTTTTGACATGGCCATCCCAGTCCCCTGACATAAACCCCATTGAAAACCTGTGGGGTGAGCGGAAGAGGAGAGTCAACAAGAAGAAGACCTTTACGACTCTGGATGATCTGGAGAGGTTCTGTATTGAGGAGCGGTCTCAGATTCCTTGCTCTGTATTCTCCAATCTCATCAAGCATTATAGGAGAAGACTCAGTGCTGTTATGTTGGCAAAGGGAGGTTGCCCAAAGTACTACATGCAGCGGTGTCAAAAATATATATTTTTGGATAAGTTTTTTTTATTTTCTTAGAATACATTTATTTTATTAAAAGGTTAGATGTCTCTCATATTTTCAGTGTGAGATTAAGCTAATTAACCACAAAGACATTTTTTCATTACCTTTTTTACCCATCTTTATAAAGGGTGCCAATAATTCTGGAGCTGACTGTATCTTAGGCTGACCTGCTGTCTGTAGATGGAGAAGTAGTCCTGTGATCCTCCTTCAGTGTGTGGGCTGGACATCAGGCAGTGATTTCTCATACAGGTGAACCACATAGCAGGACTCTCGTCGTTCCCCGCCTCTTTCTTTAACACTCGCATCGTCAAATAGGCTGTGTAGTAGTTCTTGAAGGAGATCTCCTGAATCTAATAGACGAAATACAAAAAAAGGCATGCTTGTCACTGATACAAACTTAAAAGAAAATTCTGATAACCGATAATGCCGGCCGATATAATTTTATATGGTCAAACATGAATCAGACAGCAATAGTGGTGCAGAGACAACAATCTATCTCTTCATGTTGTTCAAACAAAAGAGATGATTGTTGACTTCAAGAGGACCCGCGGTGAGCACTCTCCACTGCACATCAACGGCGGAACTGTGGAGAGAGTCAAAAGCTCCAATTTCCTTGTTGTGCACATCACGGATGACCTCACCTGGACCCTCAATACCATTGTGGATGACCCCTCACACCCCTCTCATGGACTCTTCACCCTCCTGCCATCTGGCAGAAGATGCCGGAGCATCCGTGCCACCACCACCAGACTCTGCAACAGTTTCCCCCCCCCGAGGTGGCCAGACTACTCAACACACTGCTGGCCTCCAACACCCACCTGGACTGTTTAAGACCCCTCCCAACACCCACCCTAG
>JAOUQW010029014.1:0-10243 GCA_028565825.1 Olivaichthys viedmensis | reverse complement strand
ACAAAGCGTTTATCGGACTGCTTTTCTGTGTATGACCTCGTTTTGGATTTACCGACTATCGCTACTGCCTCAGCCTCCGATATCCTGTTCGCTCATCGTATATTCAGGTAACTGCCTCCTCCTCGTGAGCCTGCACCTGCTTCCACATTACCAGCCGCCTAACATATTGCACACTAGGGTACCATGTCGAGTTTATGAGACACCGTAGTGATTGTTGGGGACAATTTTTCAATAGCAGGAAACAATGGGATAGAGAGTAGGAAACACTAGGGTAGGTATACTGCACACTTGGGTAGCATGTAGGGTAAATTATAGAGTGCCCTAGAGTAAAGTTTACGGGACACTAGGGTAGGGTGTAGGTCACACTATACTGGGGGACAATAAAGTAGGGGACACTAAGGTACCGCACAGTAGGGTAGCATGCAGGGGACACTAGAGTAGGGACAAGATTAGAGTGTAGGAAACATTAGGTTAGGGAGTAGGAGCCCTTATAGTAGGCAGACCCATCAGCCTGAGACCACACACATGCACACGCACGCACACGCGCACACACACACACACACACACACACACACAAACTCATCAGTTGCTTGATACCATGCAGTATATTAACATGCTACAATAGACAGACAGATAGACAGACAAACAGAGACAGACAGACAGATAGTAGATAGATAGATAGATAGATAGATAGATAGATAGATAGATAGACAGATAGAATGAGTGAGAACACAGACAGACAGATGTGATGAAAGATGGATTTCAAAGACAACGAGAGAGAGCAGGATGAGTGAGAGAGAAATAAGATGGAGAGAGAGCAACAGAGAGACAGACAGAGAAAGACAGAGGTACATACACTGAGGTTATTTCCTCGAGGTCTGTTTCTCCGTCGCTGCAGAACACACACGAGACAGTGGAGAACACAGACACACAGACACACACACAACACAAGGGGAGAGAGAAAGAGAGAGAGAGAGAGAGAGAAAGAGAGAAAGAGAGAAAGAGAGAGAGAGATTATTAGAGGACAGGAATGAATGCGTGGTGATTTATAAACACAGCGGGACAGAACCAGGGAGGACAGACTGATCCCACTTTAAATTAATGAGAGAGAGAGAGAGAGAGTGTTCAGGAGAGAAAGGGTGAGTACACACACGCACGCACACACACACACTCCCAATGGACGTATATTCCAGGTCACAGGGAGAACGAAGAGATGTCGAAAAAAGAGATGTTTAATTTTCTAATTTCTAATGCCATACACAACGTGTGTAACATGTGTGTATGTGTGTGTGTGTGTGTGTGTGTGGGTGGGTGGGTGAGACATCATATGGAGAAAAACACGTCATCAAGATGATAACACAAATCCAATTATATCGACTTTCTCACACTGCAACAAAACTTCACCCTCAAACAACGCAACCTTCAGCTCTTCATATTCTATCTGCCCCAAACACAGTTAGCATGTTACTGCATGAGTGTGTATTATTGTGTTACTGCATGGTATTGTATGAGTGTGTATTACTGTGTTAATGAGTGTTACTGTATGACTGTGTATTACTGTGTGCTACTGCATGAGTGTGTATTATTGTGTTAAAGTGTGTTACTGCATGAATGTGTATTACTGTGTTACTGCATGTGTATGACTGTTAGTGTGAATGACCGTTAGTATGTTACTGCATGAGTGTGTATGACTTACTGTGTGAGTGAGTGAGAGTAACAGTCATACAAACTCATGCAATAACACAGTAACAGTCATACATGTGTGTGTATGATTGTGTTACTGTGTAAGTGTGTATGACTGTGTTACTGCATGTGTGTCTATGACTGTTACTGCATGTGTGTGTATGAGGAGCTGAGGCTTGAACCCATGACCTTCTGATCAGTAGCCCAGTGCCCTAACCACTGAGCCACCACTGCCCCATATGACTGTCACTGTGTGAGTGTGTATGATTGTGTTACTGCATGTGTGTGTTTGACTGTTAATGTGTGAGTGTGTATGACTGATACAGTGTGAGTGTGTATGACTGTTAGTGTGTGTTACTGCATGAGTGTGCATGACTGTTACTGTGTCAGTCTGTATGACTGTTACTGTGTGAGTGTGTATGACTGTTAGTGTGTGTTACTGCATGAGTGTGCATGACTGTTACTGTGTGAGTGTGTATGACTGTGTTAGCGTGTTTAGACTTTAGTATTAGCATGAAGCCAACTGGGAAAGAGAAGAACTAACTTAAAAAATATGGAGGGATGGAGGGATGGAGTGATGAGTGAAGGATGAAATGATGCTCACTTGGTGATGTACTGGGAGGCGGGGCATGGAGACAGTCCTCCCTTCCATTGGCTGTGAAGTGTCAGTGTCGGAGTGAACAGGCATCGTTCTCATTTCTACTATCTGGAAAACACAAGAGTTACAGAATGTGGAACTCACCCACACACATACACTCCACCTGCACGCTGAACCTGATTCAGCATCCTGCACTCTTGAATGAAGCCATCTTTAACCATGAGCCATGCAGCAGATTCAAACCACAGCTAAACACGCCAAACACGCTAAACACGCCAAAGTCTGTGTGTGTGAGATCAGTGCAGGTTTATGTGTAAGCAGTGTGTGCAGAGGCCTGCAGGGCAGCGCTGCAGCAACAAGGCAACGTGGAGAGTCAAGGGGACGCAGCGACATCAACACCAACACCGGGGCAAGAGAACTGTCCACTACTGACAGGAGTTAGAGAGAGAGAGAGAGAGAGAGAGAGAGAGAGAGAGAGAAAGAGAGAGAGAGAGATAATAGACAGATATCTAGAGGACGAGGTGCTGGAAGACTTTGGAAGCTCCAGGAATGACCACAGGATAATTTCAGGAATTTGATAATGAAGAGTTTGTTTGGGGAAAGAAAGTGAATGACCTGCTCTACACCTGAATGATAGATTATACAGTATGGTCTAAAAGGAAGTACCTGGTTGTCTCAGATACGAGCGACCAACAAGTGAAAAGACACCATGAACCCAAGCCCATATCATACCCATGACCTGTCACCCATACACCTTTAGAAAAAGAGGTTCCTCAATGGTTTTTTGGCTTTTTAAGGATTCAGCTTTCTAAAGGGGTTCTCCTTGGACCCCCCCCCCCCCCCCCTTCAATAGGGAAACAAGGTTCTACATAAACTCTTTAAAGGTTTCCCCAGAGGGACAAAACAAAGAACCTTTTGGGTTCTAGATTTAACCTGAGTGTAAGCCTGGACCCAGTGCTCAGAAGAAGGAAATCCCTTTTATTGATGGAGCTTACCAGTGTTGGCAGGGTGACAAAAAAGGCAGAAAGACCAAACAGAGGAGATATCACCTGGTGATGAGAAACAGCTTGATACAAATCCTCGACTCTGAGACAGTTTGGGAATTTGGAGTGTGTGTAGGCACAGCAGAAGATCTGCCTCAACTCCTAAAACCTAAACCAAACCAGGACAGAGAAGGGATATTGTGTTTACCCTGGAGCCTCTGTTGACCATAAATAAAATGTGAGAAACAGTAGTTCATGAGAACTTAACACTTTTAGCTTAATGCTGTGAAATTGAGTACGGCACTCCAGAACAGGAATGGTCCAAATATGTAGCAGAACCTCTGTGTGACCTTGATAGGTTAAGGTGAATTTGAGAAAGGCCCAATGAAGTCCTCATAGTCCAGCACCAGGAGGGACTAAAAAACCAAGTGCTGAAGGGAACCCGCGGTTAGCAAACAAACCAATGATCCAATCTGTCCTGACTTGGCTAATGGAAGATGTGGGTAGAACCCAGGATGCTTTAATCACCAAGTGGTTTGCAGTGATGTGGCAATAGACCCCTCAGGAGCATCAGTTATCTCCAGTGGAGGCTTATTATAAAGACCTATGTAAAGAAATCAGAGGGTACTAAGAAGCAGGAACATTAGCCAGGTATCTACCACACCTTATACATGTCATAACTATGCACAATCCATCAGGAATGTTATGCACAGGTTCATGGGAATGGACAAAGGCTGGACTTGTGAACGTTGGAAAGTTGCTGGACATAGGATTGATATGGACATTGGAAGGAGTAAAATGATCTTCCACAATCTAGAATTAGGTGACCATCACTTCATACACCCTTCTCACCTACACAGTCTATGTCCTCATAGAGAAAATGGTGTACATTTTTCCGCTGGGGTCTAGTGTGTGTGTATATGCAGGTGTAGAACTGCCAAGAAAGAGAGAACCAGGTGCTAGAAAATATTGGGAACCACCAGAATGACTTTTGTGGTATGTCAGGAATTTGGTAATGAAGAACTGATTTATGAAAGCAAAGCAAGAATTTGGGAGGAAAGACAGGATCTTTTTATAGGGAGCCATAATGGAAGAGAATCATGTATACCCAATGAGCTCACACCTGTATCCACCAGCACACTGATGCAGGTACACACTGAAAACACCAGCACAAGGACACTCGAGAAGCAGTGGACTGGGTGTCAGTTTAACAACCAGCAGAAGATAGGAAGCCTAGGAAAGAGGGACATGAAGACACAAGAAGACCAGCACCAGCTATTAAAAATGGTTTAGAAGTGCAGAGGAAGGGACAGAAAGAAAAGCATAACTCATTAAAATGAAGGTGGTTATGGAACTAGCAGATGTTGACCAGGCTGGAGTTAGATATATTATGATTATAAATATAGAATTAGGGGGGAAGGAGCTGCTCTAGAACCGTACATTGCCTGAATAGGTTACAAATGTAGACAGACAGCCAGACAGCCAGATAGACAGATAGACACATATACAGATAGATAGTGTATGTGTGTCTGGCTGTATATAGGTGTTCTGGAAAGACTCGTCAATCATGCCAATACAACAAACTTGAATTGAGAGAGAGAGAGAGAGAGAGAGAGAGAGAGAGCAATGGAGGGATGGTGATGGGAAATGACAGTAGAAAATGAAGACTGTGATTGGCTAAAGCACAAGCGTTTAAAAACACAATTGGCTGACAGACACTGTGCCATCATGGAAAAGAAACGTTTCCCTGGTGCGAGTGCAGAGTTCTCACAGTGGGTGGGGTAAAGGACTCCGGAGTGGGAGCTTACACGTGAACATTACCTGTGGGTTGTGTCTGTTATCCTGGTGATGATAGGGTGAGTCTGTGCTTAAGTTCTCTTCAGCAGATTTCTGGAAGATCTGAGAGTGAGGAGTGACCCAGGACTCAACAGGACTGAAAAAGACATGACACACAACCCTGTAACACCCAATCACAAACACCCAATCACAATCACACAAACACCCAATCAAAAACAGCCAATCACAATCACAAACAGCCAATCACAAACACAAACACCCAATCACAATCCAATCACAATCACCCAATCACAATCACCCAATCAAAAACAGCCAATCACAATCACAAACACAAGCACCTAATCAAAAACACCCAGTCACAAACACAAACACACAATCACAAACACCCAATCACAATGGCACAATCACGCAATCACAAACAGCCAATCACAATAACAATCAACCAATCACAATCACAGTCACCCAATCACAAACACCCAATCACAATCACCCAAACACAATCACCCAATCACAAACACCCAATCACAATCACAATCACCCAATCACAAACACCCAATCCCAAACACAAACACCCAATCACAATCACAAACCCCCAATCACAAACACCCAATCACAATCCAATCACAATCACCCAATCACAAACACCCAATCACAAACATTCCGTCATAACCAAAACCCCTCCCAATACATTACGTCATAACCAAAACCCCTCCCAGTACATTACATCATAACCAAAACCCCTCCCAGTACATTACATCATAACCAAAACCCCTCCCAGTACATTACGTCATAACCAAAACCCCTCCCAATACATTACGTCTTTCAAAAATGACAGTAAGGCTACTTCAGTAAGAGCGCCCCCCGGTGGAGAGTCATGAGAGAGTCAGTTACAATCCACGTCCAAATAAAAGTAAATGGACTTTTTTTTATAAAAATGGGGGGGGGAAACCCCTGACATTTTAAATGAGCAGGTGGAATACTTAATCACGCAAAATGACCTTTTCTACTGAATATACACTTATTGGTCCTTAACTGCAGTGACATGGAATTTTATATTAAATTTCACAATTGTGCAAAGAGCCCGCGATTTATATTGAAATAATGACTGCAATAAAGCAGCCGCGGCGTTATTATCAGAAAAATACAGAGCTTAAAATAATATCAGCCTGAAATGAGCAGCTGCAGCGTGTCAGGTTGTGTTCAAGATTATTTTGAGTTATTCTCTGCCAGATTTCGAGGCCAGCGCGGTTATCCTTCACAATTATTTCCAGTGCCAAGGTGCAGACTGCGGGGTCAGGAAATATTCGTCCCTACCTGGAGGATAGTCTCAGCTTTGGAGACTTGATAAATAAAGAACGTACACATGTGTAGACTTGTAGATGGAAGTAAGTGCTTCCACAGAGTGCTACAGGCAGTTCCAGACCAATGGTACAATACAAATCTAAAAATAAACGAATGAAAAACAGCGAAAGTCTGGACCTCGGGGCATTTCTGTTTCCCAAACACAGCTGTGTGGGCGGAAGAAGTGTTGCGTATTTAAAATGAATGCTATCATTTACATCTGAATGTGTGTGTCATGAAAACTGAGAGTGTGAAAGAGGTGAGAGAACTGCAGCGGGAAGGGCTGTACATCCAAACATGTACAAAAAGACACAAGAAACAAAAATCAAAACAAAAAAAAAGAAAGTACAATACACAGCTCGGAATAATAGCACCATATTTAAACTACAAAGCGTCTGTGTGGTAATGGAGGTGTCCTCTCGGCTGTAGAGATGATTGTCCCCTCCTCTGAGTTGGTCCATTTGCTCTCAGCTCCGATGTGGAATCCACTTCAATCAGACGCCGTTAATGCCGCAAAATTAACAGAGTGATGTGAATTCATGAAGAGGGGTGAAAGAAGGCTCGGTTTGAAGGTGAAAACACGAGCTGAATACTGCACGGAGGCCATCAGCAACAGAAAGTCAGGGAGAAAGACACACAGACAAGGACAAAGCTAGAGAAAATAGAGATAAACACATGAGGTATTGTCCCAGCTCACAATTTTAGCCAACAAATTGAACGTTAGCAGAACGTTTTCTGGGCGTTCCGAGGACGTTTTTACAGAATGTTTGTAGACGTTGTAGACGTTTAGTTGTAGGAACATAAAAACAAGCATTATGGAGACGTTCGTGTTACTCTAACTGGGAACGTTGTGAAGCAAATCATTATTACAGCACATGTTTTCATAACATTGAAGAAACATAATCTTTTTGGATGTTACAGCCGAACTTCTTAGAACCCATTGAATACTTACTGAATGTTCTTACCGCGTTCTCTGTTATATGGGATATTGAGTAAATCGTGGCACAACTCCATGAATACGTAAATATAAAAACATGATTTGAACGTTATTCTCCTAACACTTTTTAAGAATTCATTCAGACCGAACAGCTTAACGTACAAAGTTTTGAGGATCTTTTCAGCGAGAATTAAGGAATCCATTTTTGATATTGATCAAATTTATAATCAAGTTTGTGATTTTCCCATTTAAATACATTGACGGAATGTCTGTCAGTTGTGATGTCACAATGGGTTTTTTGCAGCCGACCAATCAGCAGCTCTGCTTTAAACTCCCTCACACAGTGTAGGTGCACACTGTAGGGCCCCCCTTCTCTCCCTCACTCTCTCCTCTTCCTTACTTTCTCATCTTTCGTTCTCTTTTTCTTTCTATCTGCTTATTTCCCATTATTTCTTTCTTTCCCCTTTTTCTCTTTCTTTATGTATTTCTCCCATTTTTTCTCCCATTCGTGCTTCCTTTTTCTTTCTGCTTTTCTCACGTTCTCTTTCTCTCTCCCATCCATCCTTTCTGTCTGTCTGTCTGTCATTTACTCTCATTCTTTCTTGCTTCTTTCTTTCTTTCTTGCTCCATCCCTGTCGCTATTTACCTTCCTTCTTTTCAACCCCTCCATAACACACAGCTCCTTGCAAGCACTGTGTATTTCCTTCAGGAAATGCAAATCTAGTTATCTAATAAACATGTTATTTATCAGAGTAAGAACCTGAGATCCCCGCAGCCCCCCCTACGACTTTTAGCTGAAAATGAATTACTTCTGGTTTATTGTTCGTTGTTTGTCAGAAGTAGTGAAAAAGGAAGAACAGGAACAGAACGTCAAAATCATTGTTGGTGACGCTTGAATAAAAATAAAAAAAAGAGTATTTTGAGAACTGAGAACTAACACGGAGTGAATTGATCCTCGAACTTGCACTTGTGCATTACTCTACAAAATCAACTCCACTTCTTTTGGAACTAACAAGGCCTAAATTGAACATCACACACACACACACACACACACACACAAACGTAATGAAACATGCTCCAGCTTTTGAACTCCGGGGGCCACGTTCCTCTTAATTCCGCAGCATTAATTACAGAAGCCCATCAGCCGTAACAGAGTGACGAACCTGCCGACGAGAAGCTGCGCCTGTTCCCCGCCATTAAGCCGCCACTAACGACGGTGTCAGATAAATAAGAGGATAAAAAAGAGGGATAATGGGGCCCGGTGATCTTCAGCCGAGCCCACAGGGAGAGAGATCCGAGCCGCACTGCCGCCTGGAACACGCCACGGGATATCGGACGGGAGTGTGAAATCACTTCAGTTCTCCGGAGCGCGCCGATGATCTGCGGCCATGAGATAACAGATGGGAAAGAAGCTCGTGCTGGCGAGGCCTGGCCTGTTCGCGGGGAAAAAGAGAAACTCTCGCCGCAGATTCGGAAACGTTAACTCTTCTTCATGCCTGAGCCGAATGCGATTGCGCTGAATTTCTACTCATTCACACTTCAGTCACACTGCTTTTGCAAGGTTAAGGCCATACACATCCTCACACCGTTTTCTCACTCTGACGAGCGACAGCAATTTTGTTTCTTTAAACTTCTTTTCTATGTCATTTGAAACCATTAAAAAATTATTTATGTAGAATAATCGATTGTTTGACATGTTTTTAATGCGCAAGAAGCGACAAAAAAATGGCCTCATAACACCTCTACACCTTTACCCTCATTAAAAACACCATGATTTATTAATATGCATGAATATGCAAATTTACTTTACCCCCATTTCCTGCTGCCATGCCTAATAATCTAATATCAATAACATTAGCAAACTTAGCTAGTCAGCTATCTAACTTTCAAGTGATTTAAAGTGATTTATATATTACCATGACAACCACCATCATTTCATCACTAACATTAGCTCAAAACATTTGAGGGGAGTTTAAACATTTAAGCATTTTTTGTAACTTTTTGTACAAGTTGTCTTGCGCCAATGTTTATATATGAAACAGCAGTGAATAAATAAATCTTTTTGTCTGATTCTTCGGTCTGGTGCGATGCAATTGTTCTTAATCTTCTTTATTACTTTCTTTTATAGGAAATATTAAGTTAAAAGCTCAGCATTGAGACCGTCTTGTATTTATAATGGATGAAATTGTACGAGCACCGCTATTGGAGCTGAGCTTTAATACGACGGCAGTCCGAGGCTTTGCTTTTAGTCTAATACATAATGTATGTGTCTCATAGCAATGCAACACTGAACATAATAATGATAAACGCCGTGGGATTGTAGAACACTGAGGAAACCAATCAGCCCGTATTTACTGCCTTTTGCTACGTCCACTTGAGGAAATTCATCCTGCAGTCGTGCACAAAATGTCCAAAAATTTAAGGATGAACATCAAGCATCATTGTGCGAAAGTTATACATCGATTTTCACACATTGTCCTCAAAGTTATACGCATCGCAGAGCTTCTTCACCAAAAACGCCTGCTGCATGGCTGAACCGATCATCTGACTGTCTTTTAATATATAATAAACAGGCTTTCTGTAACTCACGCTTCGGTCGAGTCTCTGCAGTTTCAGCGCAGCAGGTGGCGGGAAACACACTCACATTAACATTTCAACATTTCAACACTGTAAAGAAAGTTAAAAAAAATTAAAAAATACATAAAACAGAGCACAGGGTGCCATGTTTCTCTCACACATAGAGTCACAGATTGAACCAAAAGTACCAGAGAGAAAGTTCAGAGAACATTCTGCAAACCTAAAATTGTTTTTTCACTTAAAAATGTGCACTCATAGAAGGGTTTTCTTCATTTGTACTATTTTCTCCTAGTGTAGAATAATAATGAAGACATGAACACTATGAAA
>JAOUQW010029013.1:0-10244 GCA_028565825.1 Olivaichthys viedmensis | reverse complement strand
ATAAATACACAGAACAATAAATACACAGGGCAATAAATACACAGGGCAATGCACGCTAAACAGGACAACAGAACAATTTTGTGCACTTTAAACAGAATCGCACTAGGGGGGTAGGTGCAAGTTTTAAGCTATTACTTGGTGCAACCGGTAAAATAAAATATTTTGAACATAGTGGAAATTTACATTCAAACTCGTCTACGATGGAGCTTGAGGTCGTCTGCTGCAACAGGTGCTCGTCTTTTGAAATTAAAGGGCTACGTGGAACAGAAATGGAGCCACACTGGACTGTGTAATATTTTTCAGAAATTTCCAGTCTCTCTCTGTCTTTCAAAATGGAATTACAGTTAATGCGATTTTACCCGGGAGACTCTCTGTATGAGGCAGTGGCAGCTCACCGGTTAACGTTCTGGTTCTAGTGACCTGAAGGATGAGCGTTTATATACCCATGAATGCAAAAGAGCCACTGTTGGGCCCTTTGGGAAACACCCTCAACCCTTCAGCGCTGTGCTTGGATTGGATTCTGCCTTGCTTCTAAAACAACAGGTCATCACTGTCCACATTTATAATCACGCTATTATTCTGTGCTTTACTAAAAGTTACTATACTCCCTACATGACGGTTTAAAATTGACCTTAACTGATTTTACTTTAATATTTATTCAGCAGACGGTTCTATCCACCTACAAGTAAAGCAGAATCCAATCGGAGCACGTGCAAGATGGTTGTACACTCTTTACTTGCCCATCCGGGGGAACCTTGAAAGGTTCTATGTTAAACCCTACAACAGTGTTTCTCTATCAGAAAGGGTTTTGAGTAAGAACCTTTTTAGGAAGCTATGAACCCTTAACTATCCAAAGAACCCCTTTTCTAAGAGTGTATGAAAAACAGTGAAAAGCACCAGTAAACACGAGGACTGAAGTAGGTACTAGTGACAGGGTTCGTGCACTTTCAGTTTGGGTAATAAGCGTTTTATCCAGTGTAACACAAGGTCGCATGGATTTCAGCATCAATTTAGAGTTGAAGAAAAAGGCAGTAGCTTAAGCTTTAAGACTTAAATAACATTAGGTCCTGATTCTGAATGATCGTTAGCTCATGTTGTGTTATGCTAACGATCAGTTTGTAATTTTCTTTGTATGTAAATTGTAAACATCAAGCCGCCGTCGTCGATTTCTTTCTTGAGGCACTTGCGATGTATTTGCTTAATGTCCAGTGCTAACTGCTAACTCCCTCGAGAGAACTTACTACTTTACTAAGCTTGTGGAATTAGGAAAGTATTAAAACGCTGTTATTTCATGCACTTCTAATGCAAAAATAAAGCCTTGAAAACACAGCTTCAGAATATGAACCCTGTAGTAACACAATAATGACAATAACAGATTAATGAACTTTAACACTTATGCAAATGATGTGATGCACTGTATCATAATTAGGCCTTTCCAGGCTATATTATATATTTTATTAAAAGAAGACACCTAAATGTAGCATAGCTCCAGTTCACGGTCATCTCAAGACATCGGTCATTGTGTGGTGCTTATGCGTGAACATGACAACGCAATTTGGTTCTTTCTGCACCGTTGCTGTCGTTTCTCAGCCAGTGAAACTGTGGCGAGATCATGTGTGTGTGTGACAGTAAGTGGAGAAAAAGAGAGAGCACTTACAGTAAGAAATGGCTCATAGCCCTCGGGAGTGCTACATTTATCAGTTTCCTCTCCACACGTCCTCCCACGCAGCCTACGCATCGAGGGAGAGCCCCACCACACGGCATACACACCGCACACATATACACACACACACACCTCAACAAAGGTGTGTGTGTGTGTGTGTGTGTGACAGGGATGTTGTCGGTCTGTCTGTCAAACCGCTAGTTTGACCTGTTACGGTTCTACAGCTGCCTTTTATTAATTAATTAATGATGTTCTTGACGAGGTGGGTCCGTGCAGAAACACAGAAACAGAAGTACAGTATATGAAAGACACCTTAGAAATTGTGAAACCTGCCTTGCTGTAAATGACAAAAGGTGTGCGTGTGTGACTCACTCCAGATTACTATCATCGTCTTCCTGTGTACTCTCAAATTTCTGCATGTTCCATAAAGAGCAGTGAACGCGGTCGTTCTGTGAATCACAGAACTTCACTTCCTATTCAGAGACAGAAGGAATTGAGACTTTATATTATTTTTAAACCAGAAAGCTACATGAATTTACATCAAAGCATTTATTTCTTACATCATTTTAAACATTTACACTAGCTACGTTTTTTATTTTATTTATTATTTATTAATTTTTTGGGATGACCATAAACTGCTGGAAATATAAAAGACAACATGTGCATCATGGGCTTAAAATATAACAACGTATAACTAGAAATACTCGAAGCAAATTTCCACGTCATATAAAACACCATTGCAGGCATTTGTCCTGCCTTGCACTCAAATTTATTACATTATGTGGTGTGTTGCTGCATAATTCATGTTAAAAATAGTTACTAAATGATCACATTATACAGTGCATTAGCTCTTTTTGGTACATTATAAGCATCTACATCAGTCAATAATGTGGCCTGATTATAATTATAGTTTGTGTTATCATGACGTTCTTTTGTTTAACAGCTTTCACACACAAAACCTGGAAAATCCACCAAAAAATAAAGTCGCTCGGCTCAGAGCAAAGTTTTTTTTTCACTCGTCTGTTCTGGACATCATACAACGTCTAAAACAAATTATTAACAAAAAAAAAATATATATATATATTATACTAAACAAAAATATTTTGTCCCTTTTCCTAAATCTGACAAAAGCATTTTTGGCCTGATTTATTTTTAATTACCCAGAAATCCTCCCCTGCCCATAATGTAATATAAGTTAGTATATTTTCTGGCCTCTGCACCACGATGTGATACTTTTTGGGCCTTAATTGAGCATAACTGCTTTTTATGCCCCACACTGATATTATTTATTGTATAAGGTGGTTTGTTGTTCGAGCGCTTACCAACGTTTTCTCATGTTTCACCATTTTTAACATCGTAATTCAAAAGACGCAGTGCTGCATGGCATGTGCTGTTTTGACTCCTAATAAAAAAGGAAGTAAAAACTAAAACCCACCACTGCTACACCCTGATGTCATCATGTGCTGTGGTAAAGCTAACAATTTAGCACTGCCAATGTTATTTTTATTATAATTGACCTTTAAATAAAAAATGAAAAACCTTATAATTTATTTTAGAATTGGATAAAGATGATAAGAGTGCATGGGGTCTGCCAATACATTCTCCGGTTTAAAACAGTGCAAGCATTTCTGCTTCTCCATCTTACACTCATCATATATTATTTCACTGTATTAGAGAGAGGGAGGGAGAGAATAGAGAGGGAGAGAATAGAGAGAATAGAGAGGGAGAGAGAATAGAGAGAATAGAGAGGGAGAGAGAATAGAAAGGGAGAGAGAATAGAGAGAGAGGGAATAGAGAGGGAGAGAGGAGAGAGAGAATAGAGAGAATAGAGAGGGAGAGAGAATAGAGAGAGAGGGAATAGAGAGGGAGAGAGGAGAGAGAGAGAATAGAGAGAGGGAATAGAGAGGGAGAGAGGAGAGAGAGAGAGAATAGAGAGAGGGAATAGAGAGGGAGAGAGGGAGAGAGGAGGAGAGAGAGAGATGGAGAGAATAGAGGGAGAGAGAATGGAGAGAGGAGGAGAGAGAGGGAATAGAGAGGGAAGAGAGAGAGAGAGAGAGAGAGAGGGAACAGAGAGAGAGAGAGGGAACAGAGAGAGAGAGAGAGAGAGAGAGAGAGACAGTAGTTGTCTCAGGTTGATGTCCAACACCAGCAGTGTGTTATGAGTGTAATGTTGAGCAGCGGCTCGGCTGATGAAAGTGAAAGCTGGGTGTGAAGTTCTTCAGAAGTCTCATCCTCAAATCATTCTGTTACAATCTCAAGTTCACTGCCATGGAACCATAAACAAACGTTCACCTGACCAGTTCAGCTTCCAGTGAAATCGCATGAGCTTGCGTGCATCGGTAACGTGTGCGAGCTTTGTTAGGACAGAGCGTTCTGGAAATAATCGACCTGCAATTTTAACATGGCAGTTTAGTAAAACATTATTATTATTATTATTGAAAGACTTGCCCAGTTGCCTTGCATGTACACTCGTGTTGTGAACAGAAAGCATGACTCTTCACTACTCTCCATCAATTAATTTGTTGTTATTGACTGAAAGCAGGAGGGACAATAAAGCCGAGTGCATAAACGCAGTACGCTCATTAATACAGAGTTATTTTAAGAGACGACAGAAATTACAGCCATTTAAAAACATTGAAGCAGGATATTAGGATAGATTTTCACTTTTACATGAGGATTTCTTAAACACCGAATAATGGATTTGGCCCAGCTTTTTTTTTATTTTTTATAATGAGTCAAATATCTTTATTATGATGAAGTAAAAAAAGAAAATAAAAATTTAATAAATAAATAAAACATTCAAAACAAACGATGCACATTTCAAACCTTAAGAACACAATTTTAAGCATTTTAGTCATCTGTAGAAACGCTGCGTGGAGGTTTAATTCAACCATCACGTCACGAGTGGGCTTCATTTCATATTTAGTGTAAAAGCAATAAAACACAGAACAGCTGCACAACACCATGTTTCGCAACGCTCTCATTTTTGCCAAGAAATATAAGTGTGTGTGAGGAAGGAAGAACCTGTGGGTCACTCTGTTAGCAGGCTGTTTTGTTTGTTTGGCACAGAATTCATTTTTGCTTTCTGTTCCCCGTCATTCACGAGATGCACAATGAGATAATAACATCATAAACCCAAACACACACACAGGTTTTACTGCATATTTATTTAATTCTACAAAGTGATTTGCATGTACTGTTGTACAAACGCAAACTGCAGTAACGACGTTAACACTGAAACTGAGAATTAAATAGTTTTTTTTAATTGTAAATGTGTTGTTGGCAGATTTTTACACCATTTTTTATACACCTGGCCATTTTCTCACAATATGAAATGTTTTATTTTTCAGTTAAAACTCCATTTTTACTGCCTTTGTGTATTACATGCTGTTAAAATCATGACATCATACTATTCTACTGCTGTAATTTTATTTGCTTTTGTGAGTATTCTCATACACAAGTTACTCAGAGTCATTCCTTTAATTAAAAAAAATAAAATGATAAGTTTGATTTAATTAAAACGTAAAGAAGAGAGTTTCGGTTTTCATAAGACGGCCAACGGTCGCCAGCGTGACGACTGAGGAATCCGAAACCCATCACACAACCCGCAAAACAGGAGTTTTAAATACTGCCAAAATACCGATTGCAGTGATTTTCATTCTTTCGATATTCCGCTTATCCGACAGGTACTATAAAACATGCACACAAATAAGGATCTGTGCATGCATGACAACAATTAACCCGTCTCCATTTGATGATGTATGAAATATATGGCCGTCCCAACAGAAACGACTGCTGTGTGAACATTTGGATATATTTCAGTTTATTCCTCCGTCTTTAACTTGAACAGCCCTTTTACAGAACGGCCTGTAATACTCATCTCGGCAAAGCGGTGAGTAAATACAGGCCTTTATTATACGTCATATAAATAAATGTCATGGGGTGGGACGATATATTGGTATGATGGTATCGTGTGATTAGGAAATCTTAATCAGTTGCGGTATTAACATTACGCTCCAGGATTTTTATAATTGGGTTGTACAGATATCGTCCTGTGATTTTGACATCCTGTTCCACCTCAAGCTTACTGACACCATTAAAGAATAATATCTGCATTTATTATTAAATAAAAAGGTCCTCGAGTTGTTTTTGTACACTAATCAAATCAAATCGAGCTTAAAGGACCGTTTTAACCGCACGCCAGGACCAACCGACATTCGTTATTCTTAAATTAGTCAACAAGCTTATCTAATCTCACTTGTTTGTGAGTGTGCACTCGATTTTCAGTTCCACTGAACTGTTTGTCAGCAAACGCATTAGTCATCGCCATTCTGTAAACTTTCAACAGGTGTGTCTCAGGCACAGACACTGAATTTCTAATGAAATGACATGAAAGGGTCATGCACTGAAACTGATTTGGGGTCAGATGGCTTGAGATCGGGGTCGAAGGTCATATCTGAGCTGGTTTATCCACAGTGTGTTAATGGGTGCAGGTTGTATCATACAAGTCTTTATTATGGGAGACTTAAGTTCAAAAGATACGTCAATATTTATGCGGGGAAAGCGTCGCGCTACGCGGGTGCTGAAAGCCGAGTCCACACTGACACACGGGTGAACTTGAAAACGCCGTTTTTATGTTATGGTCCACAATGAAATGGGAAAACGATAGAAAACGGCATGCTGGGTAATGCGCACTTGGTGTCTGACCCCATGACCTTTACGCCGTTTCCGCTATCTTGGTTTGTTTTGATGCTGCAGGTTATAAACCAGACCAGGCTTTCCTGCAGGCCACAGCGTCAAACATGAAACTAAAATGCAACTGACAGCCAATAAAAAGCGATCAAATTGCTGAATTCAACTCTTCGTACTCAATTCAGTTTTTTTTGTTTTGTTTTTTTTGAGCTAAAAAGAACTTATTGGTTTGGTTGATGCATTAATTTTTGCAATACAAATAAAACCTCTAGCTTTATGGTCCAGGTAAATGTAGCTCCCTTTATGCTTTATATTAATACACCGTCACCTGGTTGTTATATTTGTGAAGCAGCCGTTTCTCGGTGTTAAAATGACTAAAACTACTTCATACTTTAAACACAAACACGTGTTTTCTCCCAGTAACTGCTTTCACTGAAACATAGAACAAAATGACTGACGTGTTCCTGAAAGAAACGTAGAGCCGTGAGCGATTCTCACGAAATCTTACAAATGGACAGATACAATGAAGAAACCGTGGTTTACAGTTACACGTACCCATGAGACACAAACCGCTCACACATCCACACTGACCCAACACCCAGTGACGGGGCTGCGACATGAAATGACCTCACAGCTACAATACGTGGGGGTAAAAAGTGTTGAAATTGTACTGTGGAAATGAAAAATCAACCTTACTGACCCTTAGACTCTTTATACTAAACAACTTACGGACCAAAGTCCTTTATCAGCTGTTCAATAGAAGCTGTCGGAGGAGAACGTGATGATATTCGAAATTCAACACGGCCTCACACTTCTAAATTCATAACAATTCGCACGACTTGATTCATATGAAAGGTTAACGGTTAAGGTTCGTACTCGTACCTTTTCTTACAACTTTTAATTTGTACATTGAAAATAAAAATAAAATAAATCCAGCCTCATCACCCTCGCTCGTTCGATTTCGTACAATTTTTTCACGAGATCTCTCAAAATGAGTGTTTAAAGCAAGACATTAATTCCACTGCGTTCAAAAGATCAGTATACGTTTTCTCCGTTCATTACAACAGCTTGAAATCCTGTTTTTATGATACGAAGGTGCGCCATCTTTTCTTGTCCCCCCCCCCGATGTACAGCTGATTGCATCGACACAATTAACAACAAACAGTTGTCATCACGCGTCACTCTTCACGCGTCACTCTTCACGCGTCACTGCAGGAGTTTGTTGTTAATTGTATAACCTGCAATATGATGCAATCAGCTGTACATCGGGGTTTTAAATTAAAAATGTGCCTCTATTTCTACATTTTATCTACAATTATGTGTTTATTTAATCGTGTTTTTTTCCAAAATTGGAACCCTGTTACGCAATACAGCCTCAATATTACAGCAGCAGAGGTTCTCTGTATTAGCAAGCTCAAAGGTCTGCATCCGTGTTTCTATCGCTAATTTATTTGAAGGGTGTCCAAACTTTAGCACTCGACTGTGATCTGTGGTTATTTAGTCTGTTTTTGTGCATCTGTAAACATGTTTGCTCATTAAAAGTATTCTGTGATAGATGATAGGTGAACACGTAGGCCGATATCCTGCGTGAAGCAGCGCTAACGTGAGCCGTCGCATTCATATTCGAATACTCAGCGAATTGGATGGGGTTTTGGATCGATGTTTTTTTGGTTTGTGGTTTTAGCGCATTTAACCGTCACCTTTACGCCGCCTCCAGGTTATCGGGCTAATTTTTTTTGTTTGGCTTGAACCCAAAATCTAACCTCAGAGGTGATGCTGGCTTCAGCAGCTGCTCATCAAAATCATGTGGTGACAAACTGAAAATAGTTTGTGACTGAAGCGACATTTCTCCTGACGAATGCTTCGATGCGGATTCCCTGATTAGTCTTTAACCACGTTCGAGTTGTTGTTTTTTGGGGGGGAAACAAGCTTATGAGAGTTTTATACTTAAATTTGACAAATAAATTCACCTCATTTACATCCAGATTGTGTAATAACTGCAGCAGGCCGAGTCATAAGACAGAGTGACATAACCCTGTCATAAACGAGTCATCAAAGAGGCAACATGAAACCGTGTAGCATGTTATTTGTAATGGCAGTTTATGTCCAATTGTATAGAAGTGTCATGTTATTATTTGTTATTATTGCCGGTATTTGTAATGACAGCTTACAGCGATCACATGGCTGATTTATTACACGTTTTATGAGAAATGCTATGTCACGTACATCATGGCGACTATCACAATGCATCATGAAATAAGTGTTACGCTCACTCTGACTCAAAAGAAATGTCACTTGACATATAATTTCTCGTAAAAGGCCATGACTTCTATAACGCCATGTTGTTGACAAGTCGATGGCTTCATAAAGGCCTTGTGACATTGCTAATCACATCCATGCTGATTAGAGCACTGCTAGTGATTTTTAATATGTGACATGTAAAAGAAACAAACAGCAAAGTGTCCCAAAAAGGACAGAAAATACAAATAAAACAACAGACAAGGTGGAGGGAGAGACGGTTCACGTCAGTTTCTGATATCGTTTCTTGCTTGGCTGCTTACCAGCGTTTAAAAAAAAACAACAACAACAAAAAAACAAAACAAAACAGAGGCTCTCTTATAACTAAAATAGAAACTAATTGTTATTTTATTATTATTATTATTTTTACTATTCAAGTCCTCAACATATCAATAAGCTACCATTACACAGTTATACAGCTGTTGTTGCTATGGCTACCATCTCGAAGGTTTTATCAGTAAAGCTGATATTTGTGGTCGTTGCCATGGTTACGTTCCAACATGGTTGATTTAGAGCTGCGTTTAATTTACTGACCAAATCCTGCTGGCCAATCAGAAATGAGCATTTCCTGTGGACATTATATTATATTTACTCAGGTTATGACAGTTTTTATAAAACGTTCGTGTCATAACATTTGTCCTAAAACATTTGCTAACTACACTACGCTTAGCTAAAATTAGCATGCGACATTAGCATTATAACAGCTGATGATGTAAACGGTCATTAAAACTCTAATATTACATTTTCGATGACACCGGGTTCAAGTAAAGCGTTACGTGATACCTTTCCTATTAATGTCACGATAGTTGAATAATTATATGAATAATATGCTTTAAGATGAATGACTGCGTAACAAGCCGATAGTTTAAGTTCTTTATTTTGGCTTTTGATTCAAGCACTTTAACCCGAGCATTTTTAATGTAATATGTATATTATTTTTAGTGTACACTAAAAATTTACATTTATTTATTTATTTTTACTTCCTTACAGTAAATACTAGGAGACAATATTACAACATGCGCTTTTTTATTTGTAAATTTGTTTTCAATACCAGCAGACAACAGTACATTTCTGCACATTTATTTACTTATTTATTTTATTTTAGTACTGTAAATACCTGTACATTGCAGTATGCCATCGTCTTGATTATTTATTATAGCAAATACCGAGACATCATAACAACAAGCGCTTATTTATTCATGTGTGTGTTAATTTATTTTCAATAAATACCAGTACATGTTTGTGGATGAATTTATTTATTGATTGATTGATTGATTGTAAATACCTGTGCCGTATGCCATCGACTTGTTTATTTCTTAGTTTGTTTAATATTATTGTTATTTTATATTATGTAGTCCAGAACGAGTCGTATCGAAGCCATAAACATGTTCAAATCGACTCATTTTTACATGTAAACTGGTTAAACATGATCGTTTCTCAAATGCAGTGTTTTGGCTCCATCTGCTGGCAAGTGACGTGTTCTTCACACTGATTTCCAGACGTGTACGGGGAACGCTGAAGTGTATGGGGAATGCTGAATGGGGAATGCTGAAGTGTATGGGGAATGCTGAATGGGGAATGCTGAAGTGTA
>JAOUQW010029012.1:0-10244 GCA_028565825.1 Olivaichthys viedmensis | reverse complement strand
CATTGCCCTGTGTATTTATTGTTCTGTGTATTTATTGTTCTGTGTATATTTGCACTCGTCCTCACTGTCGTGTATTTTCACTTTATGTAGTCCTGTATAGCGTGCTGCTGTATTGTTGCATGTTGCACCATGGTCCTGTAGAAACCACATTCCGTTCCAATGTTTTCAAGGTATATAGAGGAATGACAATAAAAACCTACTTGACTTGACTGTGCTCCACAACCCGAGTGGATTTTGCAAGTAGTAAGAAAAAAAAAAATAAAAATTAAAAATACATAAATTTGGTTCCAGGATAAATGGAGACGATTAATGAAGAATGCGCTACAGTAAACACATATTTTTACCTTTGGCTAACTTTCTGCTGTAGCAAATCTATTGTGTATGATGAATAGCTATGAGAGCAAGGTGTCCCGCTGAACCATGAAATTAATACACAAAAGCTCTCTAAATTTTATACACAGTCCCCCTTACCACTTATATAAGTCCAATAAATATGACTCAACATGACTAAGCAAAAACTCACCCTCCATCAGTCATAAAATGAAATACTGGGTCTAAAACCTGGAAACAGTGAAGCTTATAGTGTTATATTAAAATTTATCCTGAGGACCCCATGCTTTGCATATTTATCTGTTTTTTCTGCTCTAACACACCTAGAGGACGTGCTAATTAACTGACGGCGTGATTTAAGCGGGGAAACACAAACATATGCAGAGCAGGGGGTCCCCAGCGGGACTGGGAATATAAAACTGCATGCTTTATACAAAACACAAAAGGGTTACATTTGGGTTTTCTGAGTAAGGCAGCTTTGGGTTTTGTGCCTGTGGGTTTCAATCAGCATAATCCATGTTTTGAAGGCTATTCTGAGTGCAAGTTCATCGATCAGTCTAGACTGAATGATAAACACAGTCTCACGATTGCAAATTCGTAAGAATCCGCATGACCCAAAACTTGTATAAAAAGTTAGAAGAGGTTACGTTTAAAGTGAGGGCTGTGTTAGCGATCATAGCCTTTCTATATGAAATCCAACAAAATTGCCCTCGCTCTTTAAAGGTGGAAATGATTAATGTTCATATACAAGTGGTAAACTTTGTAGTTTTTCTTCAGGCTTTTTTTTTTTTTTTTTACTTCAGGATGTCTTCTTCTTTTTGCTAGCTAGTTATCAATGTTAATTACTACTAACTAATGAAGCTAATGCTAGATAGGCAGTGAAATTACAATAAAAAAAACTTTGTGTTTTATGCCTGTAGGCCTGAACCTAACATTTTGGGGGCTTCAGTTTGCGGGGGAATGCAAGGATATACATATAGCGCTACATGTCGCTACTTCGGTGCGGCACAAAATGTGCACATGGACACGTACTGTGAGGCTGGCATTCCCCTTTTTCATTTCTTTTGGACTAATGTCGCTGAGGGATATCATTTAAGATGTCTATTATTAATAACCTTTAAAAATGGCAAAACTGACACTACAAGTTGTGTTGACTGTCTTTAAAGAAAGAACACAGCAGGTATGATAACCAGTGCCAACCAGTCAAAGATGTGTGGAGTTAATAAATGGTAAATTTGAGTTTATAACTTTGGGGATTAATATTTACTTCTACAATGTTACATTAATTAGGCAGATACAGTAGCGGGCTGGCCAGCTAGCCAACTAACTGGTGTACCGTATATGGGCTTTTTGTTCTGTGTAGCAAGATTTTTGATGCCTGACAGAACTGTAGCTTTCTTCTCCTTGGAGTTTTTAGGCATTTCCAGAGCAATTTAGTTACAATTCGGGAAAAAAATTAAACTTAAATGTAGCTATATCGCCAACCTGTTTAAACCCACCCACTAACTAACTCCTTTAAAAATATTTAACAATTTTACATATTTATTTAAAAATATATATCTTTCTCAGAACATCTCGGGAATACAGTCATCCAGATGAAATTTCACAATTAGCCAGAACATAGCCAATAAATGTGTTGAGGTTTGGCACCATCACTTGTTTAGGAAAAAAAATTAATGATGGGAGATCTTACCCCGGAGGGCGTCCTCCCTCATTGTACCCCTCTGCTCTAACTAATACAATAGAGAAATGAGAGAGAGAGCTTTCTCGATTGTGTTTCAAATTCAATATAAAGTGACTTTCTGGCTCCAACATGCCTTGGAGGAATGACATCAGCCGTACCACCAAGCAAGTCTTAAAACAGGGGGTGGATATTATTTCACTGCTTTTAGGCCACTTAAGCCTTTGTACACAGGGAAACAGACACGGTGGCCATGACTTCATGCTTTCTTTGGCCATTTAGATCACTGGCGTGCTGAAAGGTCACTACAGAGAGCAGCACAAATCCACATGATGCAGCTAGTGACAGACTGAACAAATAAAAAATAATAATAGAAAATAACATCAGACAGATTGGGGACGATTCCCAACGGCAAATGTTTGTGCTTCTGTAAAGTATTCAGCTTGGCCACAAGTGATGAAGATTTGTTTTAACACCTCCTCTCTCAGAATTCACACACACACACACACGTCTGAATCCATCTCTGCTGCTTTTACGCATCTGATCTGTGGTGCGGAAAGAGAATGTCAGCTGAAGTGTCAGACTGAAACGGGGCATCGGTGTGGTCAAGATGACGCCTGCAAAATGTCACTGCACCAACCAACGATGCTGAATTATTTTGTGGTCAATTAATCTTTTGTTATGGCCATGTACTATGCTAACGTTTTTTCGTCCCAAAAGGCCATTGTGCCCTTATCTTGAAAAATTTACTATAAGTAGGGTCCAAAACTTTAAAAGTAGATCAATATCCCAAGCTTGCTTGTTAAAATGTATTAAAAAAAAAAAAAAGTGTGAAAACTGCAGCAAGTGTCATCGTAATTGGCGTTTGCTGCTAAATCGGTTGGGGTGCGTCCCCAGAATCCGAGATCTTCATCATGCGGACGATGACAGGCCTGAGAGATCGGGTTGCACTCACACACATGGTGCTGTTGCTTAAAGCGAGGCGCCCAGGAATAGCTCGGTCTAATGCAGCGTGAATCATCTGGCTTTGTAACCGAGCCGCTGTTTCCAAGTGCGCTCACGCCATCTCGTCGCTCGCCAACACACTCTGTTTACCGTTAAATCATCGCACTCTTGTTTCACCATATTAATGAGGCTGCGGGTGGCGACAAAGGAAAAATTGTGATAAACACGTCTATTGACAAACATGAATCGTGGCTGCGGAGGGACTGAAGCGACTGACATCTTCTGTGTGCCCTTACCTCGCCTCATGCATATAACATTAACTTTATCGTGGAGTTCAACAGATGTCTGGTTAGAGGATTTACATTCAGAATAGCATTATAAAAAGTTTAAGTAAAAGACTATTTGAGGTCTGTTGTTGCAGATTGGCTTCATGCAAAATTGGAACCAGCAAACATTATTCAGTAAAACCCTCAAATTGGAACAGCTTACAGGCAGAGCTAAGGCTTCAGCACATTGTTACTCTTAGTGAATTCATTGTAAAGTCAATAGGATTTGCATCAACTGATTGTCCATGTTTTAACTTGTATGACTGCTGTACTAGGCAGAACATAGCCCGTACTCATAGCATGTTTACTAGGAGCCTTCCAGCTATCATAGATGTTCCAGGCATGAGTTAAAGCACAAGTTGACCGGCAGACCAGGGATAAACCCATAGTCGAGAATATGGGAAAACAAGCACAGAGTCAAAAACATGGCTCAGCACTTGTGCGGCGTTAAAGACACGACAAGACTTCAGCCTATTCAGAAGCTAGCTAATAACCTAATTGCTAATTGGCTGATTAGCGGTTTGTATGAGCCTAACACAGGGCACAGTGACGGTGAACAAAAGTGACCTCTAACTACATGTTACGAATAACTATGCTTTATTTGCTTATACTGCCATTTGAATGTTACATTTGTAAACCAGCTCGGTGATCGCAGTCATTTCTCAGTGTTTAAACTGACATACACTCGCAGTGGATTATGGTAAATACTTGGCCCCCAAGACTATGCCGTGTGAACACTTGAAAATAACAACTCAAGTCTTGTTAGAACAGATTCTGTCCATAGTATTTGGGACGTTTCTTAAAATGTCTCACTTTCTAACAAGAACAATAACTACACATGAATTTTAGCTGAAGCTTTTCTGGTGCTGTGAAAACGCATCCAGAAAGCATCACCACAATATCACCTGTCCTCTACATTTACTCTCATGTCATTTCTGCGTTAATTACAGCTCCAAATCAAGCACGACTCTCATTAACAAAAGCACGTTCCCCTCTAGCCGGCGTTAATCCGGATGTTATTGAAAACACCCTGCTTATTAACGAGCTTAAGAGGCTTTCCGAAGTCCGATGTTCATCACAAATGGGGTGACAAAGCAAACAGGGGCCGTAATTGAGGCGCATTCTCCGTCTGGGTCAACAAAAAGAAAAGAGACAGAGACGTCAGCCTGTCGTCCAGGTAGGGCACGGTCTAATGAGACACAGCGTCTCTTCGTTAAACATGCATGAAAAACAATCTGTGTCTGTGGCACACTCATGGCTGTCGCTATTTCAGGCAAATCTAATAACAACGCAAAATTCAATTGAAATGCAGATTCACACGCCAGCACTCGAGCTCGGAGAGAATGAGAGACACAATGGAGCCAATGTGCGATTTTAAAATAATTTAGCTCAACAAAGTTTGCATGCGCCTCCTAATAAACGTCACCTGACAAACACGTCAAACGCAATTACACTGGAATGAGTATATATCCGGAAAACAGGCGACAGAAAAGTCTTGAATGCAATTTCTGACAATAACATCGGCTGACCCTGACCCATGCTGAGGAGGTTTTTTTACGCGCCACTTAAGCATTAATGATGAATGAAAAAAAGATAATGGTAGTACAGTAAAATATTAAAACCATCTGGGATTCTGTCATTTATATTTATACGACATATATTTATACAGATTTTTTTTTTAAGTGGTAGCTCAGGGGGTTGTGTCCATTACACATTAGCCTTTTAAATACTATGCTCTATTTCTTTGGTGGAAGCATTTTGTTTAATGTGAAATGACACTTTAGCACTTTTTTCTGGAATGTGTGCCACTAAGCAGTAAGGGATGAAGCATTAACGTGATCCATGTACTGTATGTTTGGAAATACAGTAACCCAAGTACTTCAGGAAAGGGATAACCTAAGTGTTGTGGCATCAACAAACTTGCATTAGCATCCCACTCTGGATTAACGTCAGTATTAAACTTTGGCACGTCACACCAAACCCAACATAAGGGCTAAAGGCGAATGCTGTTGAGTTATACATTTAATATCAGTTCATTTACATGCCACTTTTAACAACAAGTTTAGTCACAAAGCAGATTTACACAAGCCACTAACGAAAGAGCCAAAGGTGACACAGGAAAGGAAAATCTCCCTAAAAACATTAGGAAACAACTGTGAGGGCATGAGTGAATTGCAAGACTCACAACGTGCTTATCAGTGTTCATCGAAAAATGAAGAATCAATCCAAGTCCATGGATTGGCCAAAATACTAAATGGTAATTTATAATGGTATTATAAATATGAAAAAAACAAAAAAAAAGGCAAGAGTCAAGACCTGTCACGCTTGAACTGAAGTCGGGAAACGGGGTACACATACAAGCCTTTTATTTATTCTAAACATAAACTAAACATACACAGGACTTCACGGCAGAAAACACATTGACGTAACATTGAACATTCAAACATGACATAGACAATCAACGACAATCAGAACTGGGACACGAGGGCTTTTTATACAAACACTAACGAGGAAAAACAGACAGGAAACAGGTGGATGCACTTGACATAATAAGCAGGGTGGGACTAGACAGACAACACAACAAAGTCCGGCGATCGCACGTGGTGCACGTCGGCATGGCAAACGCTACATGCGGTCACGCGTATCGCCGCAAGGCGGTGTGCCCATGACAAAACCACAAAAACATGATACTTAGGAACACTTGGAACTAGAAAAACACAAGGGACAAGGCTAGGGACAATGCTTTGCAAAACAGGGAAGATGACAGGGGTAAAAAATACCAGTGATACGGGACTCGAGCCCTGGACTTGGACAATTTTCATAACTTGATTTGGACTAGTCTGTCTATGAATTGAGACTCGACTTGGACTTGGATTTTTTTTTTCTTGAATGTTGCATGCTCTAACTCAAATAAATAAATAGGCTACATAAATAATTACTTCTTTAACATTAAGTAACGCTACTCAAAATACATTACTGCAGTTCATTAAAGCAGGCAGCCTCCCCTCCAAGGGACCCCATTCAAGTATTTGACTTGGGACCGAGCTTGAGTGGCAGCTTAGGGAGTGTATACTTGTCTTGGGTGTTGCCCAGTTTCCACCTGGTCATTTCATGCATCTTGTATCTGTATGGTATCCTGATAAGATTTTAAAATGGCATTTGCACTTGTATTTAAAACGCCTCTCCGGTTTGAGATTGAAATCCGATTGCTATATTGTGTGTAAAATGCAAATCAGCTCATTGCACTTGACAACCAACTTCCTGTGTTTTCCCCTGTTGGCAGTTGTTTTATGCAAAAGATGGCTGCTGCATAAAAATTTCGATTTTATGTGGAGATTTTTTTTTCCCTTAATGGTGGCAATTTCGTCAGTCCCGGCCCACATGCATAATGACGCGAGGAGTTTTGGTTGGCTAATGTGACTTAGAGAAAAGGATGCATTTGCATTTGAACAACATCTGGCTAAAATGCGCCTCAGACCTCCTGAAGTGATCAGATTTAAATCTGTTTTAAATGCATCCTGGGTGCATTTACACCTGCAATTTTATATAAATAATCTGATTAGAATCCTGATACTTAAGACGCATGAAACCCGGTCTAAAAAGCAGTCTTCGACTCAACTTAGACTTGAGGGTAGGTGACTTGGCTACAACACTGATAAATACACAGACTAATGAGGGGTAACAAGCAACAGGTGAGACGGTCATGGTAATGGGGAAACTGTCATGGTTATAGGGAAAAGAAAACAGGAAACATTGACCATACAAGGAATATGACGGAGAACACGACACTGTGCACAGAGTATGAAGGACAAATGGAGAGAATCAAGGTGGACATGATGAAAACCTTGAAAGGAACCAAGATTCAAAAGGGGGAACACCATCCTCCTTTGGTCAACGCCAAATAGTGGAGTGTGCGACTATTGGAGTATAATCTTTCTCACACTTAAGTGGATTGTGTGTCTCTTCATGACACATGAAACAACAGGAGTTCAATTTTAGGAATGAACTTACATACGGATGTCTTGTACCAGTAAGGAAATAATGTTATAATCTGAAAAACTTCTGAACCCATAAAACCCCTCATATAAGTGATGAAACGTTTTCAAGATTACAAAAGCCCAGTCACTTTCACTTACTACTACTAGATATTCATCAAAAACCTAGATGACTGAAAACCTTTATTAGGCAATTCCAAAAAATCCGCTTGAATAGCGAAAGCATCTAATCAGCCTTGGACTAAAGTCAGACCTGAAGTGGAAATTTTTTTAGCTAAACACAAAGGTGGCATTTCAAATGTCTGTCCAAGGCCTCCACTCATTACGAACCTTTTAAATGCCACTTCTCTCAGTGATTCACAACAT
The DNA here is from genome assembly GCA_028565825.1 of Olivaichthys viedmensis. Classification (NCBI taxonomy): domain Eukaryota; kingdom Metazoa; phylum Chordata; class Actinopteri; order Siluriformes; family Diplomystidae; genus Olivaichthys; species Olivaichthys viedmensis. The sequence continues at coordinate 2,601 of JAOUQW010029012.1, read as the reverse complement.
GACTATCTCACAAAGTGCCGCTTCATTAATCCGAACATGTGCGTAGTATTGAAGAGCCACAGCATCGAAGATGATGACACTCCTTAATCAGGGTGTCTTTCTAAAGGAATCTTAAGGACTCCTCTCCAGCGACAGCTCTTACAATACAATGTGTGTTTTCCAGGGTGGAGGCGGGACTTTTGGAGTAAAAGTGGCTTTTTTACCCCCCTAGTAGTGCAAATGGAAGAACCTGGGAGAGGTACAAAGAAGCAGATCCATTACATTCAGTAGTGGCTTAGAAGTAGTTATTTCTCTCTCTGTCTCTCTCTCTCCACCTCGGCACAGAGTGGGTGGCAGATCTCTATGTTGATGTGCCCTCTCTCGTTCGCTCGTGCTCTATATGCGTATTCACAAGTGACTCACAGGCCTTGTGACTCAATCCACCTGCATTAGGAGTGGGAGGGAGAGGGAGATGGAGAAGAGGAGGAGGAGGAGGAGGAAGGAGGAATCAAAGGCCACAGCCGAGGCTGAGCGTTCGTGTTTACGAGTCGTGGCGCGGTGGGAGATTTTCCACACCTGTCAGCGCGATCGAAGAGCAGGTGCAAACGGCGAAGACTCATTCGATATAGCCTTCTGTCCTGATGACGGAGGGATGAGGGGGTTTTGGGGAGGGCTAAACCACATCAGAGGGATCCATCACCTGTTTCCGGCACACCTGCTTGTTCTGTGCCGAAATGCCCATGTCAGGACTAAGAGAGGATTTAAAAAGAGAGACTCCGCTTTCTGAGAATGTTACGGCGCGATAGAGAGATGAGAGAGAAAGAAACACAGCTTTAGTTTCCAGCGACAAACACAAGGCCTACAGACAAGCAAAAAAACCACAAATCCGAGACTAAACAGGAGATAACATCTCTGAGAAGACACAGAGAGATGCATACATAGTTCCGACGCTCCTCGGCCCATAGCGCTCCCTCATTCCAGAGAAGGATCTCTCTGACAGCTTGCCAATATCTCAAATGTGGCTTTGCTAAGGAGAGTCAGATGGGAGGACTGTGAAAAATGACTGCAAAGCAAACAACCCAAAACCCCACTTTCTCAAATCCCATTTCTGTCCGTAATTACCTCAGCATCGTTGGAAATAATTAAAGTGTTTAGGAGGGACGTTATCGAAACTAATGAAAACCGCTCAAAGTCAACAACGAGATGCGGTAAAAAGTCACAAAGGGAGAATAAAGCAGGATTAACGACAGCAAAAGAGGGTAACGGGGAGCTTAGGAGGCAGCCGCTCGTAAATCTTTGACATCTGCTAGACGAAGAACAACAAGAACAGCGTTGGAGCCGGCCGTCATTGGGCTTCGGGGCATAGCGGGGTGTCTGCATTCGCAATGCGCTTGCATTCTTAATGGCTTTAAGAAGGAGTTCTGTCTAACAGTGACGCATCTATTCTAATGAAAGTATTGCAAAGCAACAAAGATTGTGTTTGAGTGAGGAGTTCTTTGGAATTGAAATTCCAGCTTGGAATTTAGCTAACAAGCTAACAAGTCACGGTCATCAAGAATACGTCATTTAGGACAGTGTACGTAGTCATTAGTAAATTTCTCAAAAAGAGAACGTCATAACTTTGCACTACTGTAGCTTATTAAATAGCTTGTAATAACCAGCTGCTTAAATGGCTAATTAGGAGTTTGTACAAGCCTAACAGAGGGCACAGGTATAATAAATACCAGGTAGTGAGATAGCACTCTATCTACATTAATCAACACACTCACTAAAGCCTGACAGAGTGAACAGGAAAGCTATACACACGTGACCTTGGGTTATATGATGTAGCAGCTAACTTTCCGCTTTATTTCCTTACACTGTCGTGTGAATGTAACCTTTGTAAATTGACTTGCCTTTATTGTAAATCCAGCCTTTTTTGTAACAGTTATAAAAATTGATAATTTCTTTATTTACACATTATTCACTATCTATCTACAGTATAAATAACTCGTCGTGGTTAAATCCACAAATTCATCTCCAGCCCTAGACACCGGCGAGAACACCTTCCATCCTCATTTCCTATAACTTTTATTATCTCTGCAATGGTTGAACCCAATTTTCTCATTAAGAAGTGGAGCTGATAACAAGTAATAAACGCAGAGAACAAAACACAAACGAAAACAGTTAATTAATTCATTTGAATAACAGTGTCACAGAGGTCTCCTGTTTACTGCTATATTTTCTACCTCCTGTTTTCCACAGTTCCTGCTTTCTGCACATTGTTTTCTACTTCTTGTTTCCTGTCTTCAGCTCCGCCCTGAACATGCAAAGGGATATAGGGCGTGTCACAAGCACTAGCGTTTGAGAGAAGAGTTCTTTTGGATTCATGCTCACAATTTACGATCATGAAAAAAGCCTAAATGATCCTGTAGTTTTTTCCCGGTTCCTGTTTTCTACCTTCCTCTCGCTCCAACCCTGCCCTGAACATGCCTCCTGATCATTACTTCCACCAGTCTCTTGTTTTTGTTCTCGTTTCATAGAATTTCTCTGTATTTATACACTTCTCAAGTTCAAGTTCAAGTTCAAGTAGGTTTTTATTGTCATTTCTCCATATACCACGTATACATTGAAATGAAATGT
>JAOUQW010029011.1:0-10245 GCA_028565825.1 Olivaichthys viedmensis | reverse complement strand
AAGGAACAGCTTTACCTCTGACTGTTACAAAGCGCTGACACCGGAGTCTCCTTCCATAAATGTTCAATAAACCTTCTGCTTACCGAAAGCTTCACCATTGCAACCATTATATGCTTTTCTTTATTAAATAATAACACATAATCCATTTATTGTTAGACTTAAATGATGAGTCCCTGCGAATGGGTTGTTTCTATAGAAACGATAACGTATTAGGACGAGCACATTAATATAAACCTGTGACTTGCCTTGCAGCCGGCACTACTGTCAGAGCTGCTGTTATAGAAAATTAATAAACACCTGACAACCAATCAAAATCCACAATTCAACAGCGCTGTGGTATAATGTGGCATTATGTAATCCATAAACTGTGATGCCCAAACAGTAATGACCTAAGTAAAAAAAATATATATATCATAAATATATCATATTTGTTTAGCTTTTCTTATAATTCCTTTTTATAATATCTCCCTTTGACGTGTGATTTTCTTTGCTGATTTGTTGTGAGCATGGCTTTCCAATACAAACCTAATTCCTGCGAATGTGACAGCTTCAGAACTTCAATCATTTCAGCCTATGGTAGATACATAGCACTGTAGTTAATCTCCAAAAAGTGTTCAACAAATCAAAACTTGTGTTTGGGAAAACATTATAATTTGAAGTAAACACGACTTGTTTTAAGTAAAAATACATTTTGATTTAGAAATAAATTTATAAATGGGCATTAACTTCATGCTTTTATCAAAATGTCTTTAAGACAATGAAAAATATAAATTCAATCTAGTTGTCACGGTCTGGCGGCGCGGGGGTGCGGAAACAAGCGCAAAGCCACTTAGTACATCAAACAACATATTTATTTAATTCACAAAGATCGGGGGGAAACAAACAAAACTCACGTCGCGACAGGCGCGTTAAACACACATAAACACACTGACATACAAATAACAGGCAACAGCACAGGACGGAAACAAGCGGGTATTTAAACACTTAGAAATCAAGGAAAGACAGACGAGGAACAGCTGGGAACATTTAACATAACTCACGCGTCACAGACCAGGAAACAAAACACAAGCACGACGGCCGCCACGCTATATCCCGCGCTCAGCCGCGCGCGCGACACTAGTGTCCAAACTTTTCACTGGCAGTGTGTGTCCAATTGTAAAAAATATACTAGGTACATTTAATTTTGTCATGTCACATAATTGTAGATGCAGTACATACTGGAACTTTAGTTACAAATCAAATAAGTAGCATTGTCAAGATAAGTGTAGAAAAAATATTTAAATACTCTAATACTTGTTCTTGGGGTGTTGCGAGTCACCCTGGAAGGCCTGACATAGTAATTTGCTCTGGATAAAGGCGTCTGCCATATGCTATAAATATAATTCAGAGTCAGAGGTGTCAGGTCAGATTTGGCGCAAGTTTTACGTCATCATGGATATGCCATAATTCATCACTCTACGAGCTTAGGCACGGAAGGAGGGTCAGCCACTGTCAGTGTTGTGAATCCAGAATTTAGCCACAGGATTGGAGAATACTTACAAACACCAACTTAAGCTGAGATATTTTTTGGTGAAGAGTTGAAATATTTTAGTTATAATAAGCTAGCTACCAAAATGATAGCCAGACAACTCACCCTTGTTGTGGAATTATCAGCTAATGTTACCTGCTTCTAACGTTAGCAAACTAGTTCTTTAACGGTGTGTGTTTGGTTGGCTGGCTTTGCTATGGCTTTCTGTTGTGTATGAGTCATTAGCAGCGCCAGATCACTTTCAGTGTCTCTTTTTGTTCTCTACTAAGGAGACTGCTTTAACTGCAGAAGATAACTACATCCTCAAAAGACATTCGTTTACCAAGTCTTGAATAGTCCTTGAATGTACTGATTTGCCAGTCGTAACCTTAAGATTAGTCAGCTTAGAGGAGGTGTACAACTGAAATCACAAAATGGTCTTATGGAAGTTGCTTGTAGTACCATATCTCCACCAGAGAGGTCTTCAAATCCCTAAAAGTTGTTGCTTACATACTGTTACTTTTAGCTACTGTAAGTCTGTGTTATGCCATTTGTTTCATGTGTTGTGCAGTCAAAACAACAAATGCACATTTGTATATGCCTCATTTATGTCATTTAGCTTGGGAATGATGTGACAGTAGTCTCCAAATAGAATGACATGAAGGAAAAAAGGTTACGGAATAAGCTCCCCACGTATACACATACTTACCGATTTGGGGGATCTGAAATGTCCTTAATGGTCTTTTAAGATGGCAGAGCAGTATTGTGTGTGTGTGTGTGTGTGTGTGTGTGTATTAGAGAGAGATTGTGTAGCTCCAGGGCTTGATGCTTAAAAAAAAGAGCAAGGAGGTGAGCAATAAAATCTCCTAAAATGGATGGGCTAATGGAGACAGGGAAAGGGAAGAAGCAATAGAGAGATGCTTTCCAACAGGCCTCGGAGGAAACACTGTGATTAGGTTACCAGTGGCATAAACTGACACCATGCTAAGAGAGGGACAAAGCGTGTGTGTGTGTGCATGTGTGTGTGTTTGTGTGTGTGTGTGTGTGAGATGATGATGATGATGATGATGATGATAAACTGAAAGGCACAGTGGTGAGGCATAAAAGAGACAGGATGAGAAGAGGCTGTAATGAAAGGAGGGGAGGAGGGCATATTGAAATGAAAGTGTAAATAAGATGAAAAGAAGAAGAGAAGCTTAAAGGGGTGAGTGAAAGTCAGGAAGATTAAAAAGCACCGTGAGACACCGTTTCATATTCTGAGCCTGAGCGGTAGTGATGCTCAGCCTGAGAGTGAAGAGTGCAGCATTTCTGAAGGTATTGAGAGACCAGTGAAGAAACAGAATAAAGCTAACATTAAAGAGAATTGATTTCACTCTTACACAGACGAAAAACTCATAATAGTGCAATACCCTTAGTTATATTTGAAGAAGCTTTGGCAGCGTTCCCTGTAAGATGGCTACTTTTGAGGGTGACAATATGAGTAGCCCACTTTTTTCAGGTTTAAAGAGGATTGTTATCAAGTGCTTAGAGAGATGTTAGTTAAAGTGGGAGCTGGAAAGAAGTTGGAGAGAGAAAATAATTGTGGAAAGTAAAATATTTTAAGTTATACAACAGTTAGTTCTGATCACGCAATCTGTTCTGTTCTTTTTTTCACCAAATATGTATTATTCTGCCGACCACCATTATACAATGTCTGCTACCGTATCACATTTGGCCTGTATCATCTTCGTTCTAATCAAGCCTGCAAGAAATGAAAACTTTTGGCTGCATTATAATTTCACTCATGTGTTTTTTTTCATTTCCATCACCATTTTTGCAGTCATCAATGAATCCTGCCAGCTGCATTGATATGCAAGGAACGTTGGCAACTTCCCAAGCAACTGAAGGCTTCTGAATCAATCGTTAAATCCTCAGTTATCAGGCTAGCTGTTGAGTGTTTGTCTTGTTTAGATGTGTGAGTCTATGAGCAGACTGACCCTGATTCTCCTGTTAAAGTCGGACTAGCCTCTGATATCAGTGAAATGCCTTTGGAAGGTGATGGAACCTTAGGGATTGGTTGTATGCTCGTGGTGGGTGTTTTTTTATAATGAACACATCTGTAGTGAAGGAGTGTACTGATATCGTGTGTGTGTGTTTGTATGTGTGTGAGGATATGGGTGTGTGTGTGTGTATGTATGGGAGGATATGGGGTTTGATTTATCAGAAGACAAGCAGATTTAAGGGACATAAACCCAGTAACTATGCAAGACCAAAATCGTAAACAAATGTATTAACTGTTTGAAATGAATAATGCGTTATGCTCCATTACTAATGAATAATTTGTTTCCCCAGGAGTTAACATTGGATAAAGTACATTTATGGAGAAAACAAAGAGAATAAACTAATATAGTAACAACCAGGAACAGCCATACTAATGCATCATGAGTAGCTTAAAAACGTAATAAACACTAGTAATCTAGTAATACTAGTAATCAATGAAAGACCACGTTATGATTGATTAATAAATTGAGCCTACACTAGGAGTGTTTCTCAATATGCCTTCTTTTGTGTTCTTGTGTCTTCGTGTACTCACTTGACGTAATTTTTTAATGCCCAAAGTTAATTTCAATACTCAAGAACACAAGCGCCTAGAATAGTTTAAAAACCCGGAAGTGTTCTCAATCCGCCCCAAATATCGATGATGCATCGGATGGTGACTTGCCAATGAGAAAGAACTTCAAGTCCTATAATTCATTGCAACATCATCACAATGGCGGAGGATAACTGACTGGCAGGTTCATAACTGAAAGTTTTTAAAAGTTCTTTTATTTTAAGTAAAGTGCACGTAAATCGGATTTTGACATAAAATGAGGCGAGAAATTGGTAATATAGTTGTTGCTCATTTGGTACAAACAAGGCATAATATAAAAATTTGTTCCGACGTTTCGTAAAAAGGAGGCTCCCTTTAGATATACTAGCCTCCTGTGGTAGCTTATTCAGCACTAAATTGTATATATTGAAACTATAGGTTTAACTGTGCTGCCCTTGGCTTTATTATAGTAATGAAAAACAACACAGTAAATAAGCAGTCATAAAAGACTACATTTAATCTTATGTATTGAACAAAAGTGTTTTTTTTTTATTTCTTAAATAATTGAGTATCATAAAAGCTATTCAATAAATCCAAAAACTATTTTGTACAATACAGACAGTTAAAGTAAGTGTAATATGACAAGATGGTGAAATCAGCTGGATCTGGGTATTGCGCAATAGCAAGTACACAGCACAACTCACACGCATATAGGTTCTCCGTTCTCGTGTCCTTGTGAGTTCATTCTTACAAGATTACTTGTCAAGAACGTGCATCTCAAGGACATGAGTCCATTCTTCGCGTTCTTAGTATTGAGAAACACCCAAGGTTAGGTTAATTTACCAATTACACAAAAATATTAGCTTACATAATAAACACTAGCGTTCAAAAGTGTGGATTCAATGTTATCAGTGATATAAACTCAATTTAGTTTCAGATCATCTATAAAATGATTGTAATATGATTCTCGTGTTTGTGCACTTTAGGTTTCAAATCATTTGTAGAAAGCTGTAAAACATCATGTGTCCAGAATCATGACTCCAAAATGACTATGAAAAGTTTTATAGCATCAAGAGTGATGTTAATATAAACATTAATACCCAGAATGCCTCTTTCTTTGGAAAGCGGTGATCAAATCTTGAAGTGAAGACTTAAATAATACACTGGAATTATCTATGTAGAGTCATTTCTCCTTTATCATTACATTTTTATCATTTCACTTTTTAAATGAGTTTAAACAACTTTTTCCCCAAAATATTTTAAATACCAAATAAAACCTCTAAAAAGAGCTTTAGGTGTGAGGTTTATATTAGATATATTAGATCTATTACATTGTAGAAGAGTTTAGTGAATAGAATAATGACTGTTCATAAAATCATTACTAATTAAAAACAAATCAGAATCTATTCATTCACTCTTTACTTTAGACTTTCCATTAGAGGTTTATGTTATTCAGTTGCTGCATTTAACACATGTGAAAATTATTGTTTGTAATAATTGCTTTTTTCGGTAACACTTTACTTGAACCCTACATCATGACACAGACATAAGCATGTCATAAATGTGTCATGCATGGTGTCATATGCTGTCATGATTTGCTCGCCTTGCATACATACTGGGTTACTAAGGAAGCTTATTATAAAGTGTTACTGAATATCCAAATGATTTCTTTATGAGTGGAGAAGACAATTCTATAAATACAGTATTAGGAAGTGCCATGCTGCATTACATAGTAGCATGTTATCTTGAAACAAAAGAAAAAGAGAAAGCAGTTAGTATTTTGTTAGATTTGTGTAGCCATTATCAGCAAAACAGTGATTGTGTTGACTTCGAATCAATATGCAGACAAAAGATTAGCTTTGTGGTACATTACAGCAATGAGCTCTTAATATTCTGCACATGATGCACACTACTCTGACACAGATGCTGTGCTCTCCCAAGGCACGGCCTGATTATACACAGCTGTGTTTATGCCCTTTACCGTGGACGTCAGTAATTAGTCATCTGTAGCTACACGTGAATTACTGCAACTCACGTGTGTATATGCTGTATGTGTAGCACTCTGGCTGATTTGTGGGGAAATGAGGATGCGGGAGGTAGATGTGTTGCAAAGCTGACTTTTCTTTATTATAACCTTTAACAACTTTAATGTGCGCTTTTCAGAGTGGTCACTATCTACAGCACACCACAAACTTGTCGTCTCTCTCTGGTAACGGGCAGCCTACTGAGAAAAGGCAGGCACATATAGTCAGCTCCAGAATTATTGGCACCCTTGGTAAAGATGGGTAGAAAAGGTTATGAAAAACTGTCTTTGCGATTAATTTGCTTACTCTCACACTGAAAATATGAGAGAAATCTAACCTTTAATTGAAGTAAATTTATTCTAAGAATTTTTTTTTTTCCCAAAAATATCTTCTTTTTTTAAAAACAAAACCACATGTTACAATTATTGGCACTGCTGCATTTAGTACTTTGTGCAACCTCACTTTGCCAATATAACAGCACTGAGCCTTCCCCTATAATGCCTGATGAGATTGGAGAATACAGAGCAAGGAATCTGAGACCACTCCTCAATCCAGAATCTCTCCAGATATTCCACGGTCCTAGGTCCTCTCTTGTGGACTCTCCTCTTCAGCTCAGCCCACAGGTTTCCAATGGGGTTTAGGTCAGGGGACTGGGATGGCCACATCAAAAGCCTGATTCTGTGCTCATTGAACCATTTTTGTGTGGATTTGGACGTATATTTTGGATCATTGTCCTGCTGGAAGGTCCAACCAATATCTTATGTTGTTGCTCACACTTGTGGTTCAAACATAATTATAAAGAAATAATTATAAATGCACATCGTCTTTTTCACTGATACCATCAAGTTACAGTTTTGTCATTTTCCATTTTGACATGTTGCTGAGACAACATGAGGAAGAACCCTTGAGAGGACTCAAAAGGGAATCCATCCACTTCTGGGTAACACCCAATAGTGGGATTATTAATCACCAGGGGAAAAGATAAACAGAACTAATGTGTTTAAATGATGTTTGTTATGAGCATATAGTAATAGAATAGAATAGAATGCTACTTTATTGTCACATATACAGTACAGTGAAATTCATTCTTCGCATATCCCAGCATGTTGGTAAGCTGGGGTCAGACATGATACAGCACCCCTGGAGCAGGGAGGGTTAAGGGCCTTGCTCTACCTTCTGATCAGTAGCCCAGTGCCCTAACCACTGAGCCGTGTTCATCATTTATTACTGCATTTATCATTCATACCACAAGACTACCATTAACATGCAGGGTGGTCATGCAGAAGGGTGGAAAGGTAATGAAAAAGTATGTGAATAAAAAAGTGAATTAGTCCATAGTGACTGTTGAAACATCATTAATTTGCTCTGACATCAGAGGCACTGTTTCCTAATATGCAATTGACTATATGATTTATGGTTAATGGTGTTCTAAAATTGAATCACCTGCAAAAAGAAAATTTTCACCAGACTGCTTTGTGAGTGTGTACACAAGAATTTGAGAAACTAGGAGCTTGCTAAGTGTAGCCTTAACAGGTGTTTTTCTCTGACTTGTCTGCTGAGACTCCACCAATTCAGTCTGCTGTGAAGGATCTATTGGTGGAGTTATGGGCTCTAGACATATTTTAGCACAACGCATAAAGTGTGTTTGATTTTATATATGCCCTGCAGGTTATTGACTGAACATTTGTGTGTGTCTACAGGACCTGATGAACTTTGTTTGCACTGCAGTTTACCCCAAGATGCAGATCCTGGAATGCATGTATATCAAGCAGACCATTGACCTTTTACAGGTATATAGCATATGTAATGATAATGCAATAACTTCTGGGACAAATGATATACAGTGACTTCTGGGAAAGTCACTGTGCTGTAGTATTCTTTGACACTGTAGACTGTAAAAAATTTGCCATAGAGATGAAGCAGGTATCTCTATTTTTACACTGCATAGGGAGCCCACCCACTCCAGTGTCCCCAAAAGGAGCACTTGGCAGAGTGACTTTACAAGCCTTTAAATACACCTCAGATCAAAGATACTGGGAAATGACAAGATAATGTGAGGACAGGACAGTTTTTTCCAATTTCTGTTGTTTATTTAATCTGTTTTAATCACTTTGGTCACCATCAATTAACATGGGCTACACAAGGGTCCTGGCAAGGGCCTTCTGATTTGCTTGAGATGTGAGGGATTAGCATTGAAACTGCTAGCAGCTGATTGTTAAACCTTTTTTTATGGCTGACACATACTGCTAATTGTCATGTACCACAGTATGATTCAGCTGTGTAGCCGCCTTAGTAATTTTGCTTTAGTTACTTCATAGCTAAGGTTCTTAATAGTTAAGGTAGCGCGTTTGTAGCGCGTTTACCTGATGCATGCAATTGAATGTCATCATCATAGCATAAACGTGCTGATCTGCCAAACATTTGCAAAGTAAGTCAGCCGTGACCTTAGAACAGCACTATATGGAAAATCACATATACAACAATCACTGCTGTGAGTTTAGATGGTATATTGGTTGCATTTTACAACCTGAACAGTAAGGTTTTATCCAAACCATGAGTTTGCCAGTATAGTGATGCCCAGGAGGCTCATCGTGACATGGCAAGAGCAAAAATTTGCAATTGATAAAAAGGAGGGCCTCTAGACTATATTAAGGCCTAAATCCTGACTTAAAGCTGCTGGTTGTAGGATTTGGTGATTTCAGGGTTAGAAAGCCCTCTCTGGTAGAAAAATGCTGTCAAAGCTACTCGTGGAAGAACATTTTGTAACACGAGTTGTGCTGCACCCTTCTCCATTGCAATTAATCTGGTTTAATCTGGCGGCAACGAGAGGCAAATTCTCATTTAATGAGAATTCAAGTCTGTGTCTCAAACCCCATACTACACACTAAATAGTATGTTTAAATAGTAAAGACACCATTGGTATACTGACATGCTATTTAGTACGGTAGTATGCCGTTTGGGACCAGGCCCAATTATTTGAAACTTAGGATGTAATTATCTGCTGCCATTGTTGTTGTCTCCACAATAGTTTCACACACAACAGTCTCTAGAGTTTTTAAAATGGTACAATGAAGAAAAAAATCCAGTGAGCGGCAGTTCTGCGGACGGAAACGCCTTGAATCCATGGACCCAACCTGCCTTGTGTCAACAGTCCAAGCTGGTGGAGGTGGTGTAATGGCCTGGGGAATGTTTTCTTGGCACACTTTGGGCCCGTTAATACTAATCAATCATCGCTTGAATGCCACAGGCTATTTGAGTATTGGTGCTGACCATGTGCATCCCTTCATGGCCACAATTTACCCATCTTCTAATGGCTACTTCCAGCATTATAATGCACCATGTCACAAAGCAAAAGTTATCTCAAACTGATTTCATGAACATGACAATGAGTTCAGTGTTCTTCTGTGGCCTTCCCAGTCACCGAATCTGAATCCAGTAGAACACCTTTGGGATGTGGTAAAACGGGAGATTCACAGCTTGAGTTCAAAATGCTTTACATATAAAAGATTAAGAGGTCAAAACAAAGTATTTATGATAAAGGCACATTAATTAACCAATCTACTATCAATGAGTTGACTCGCAGTGCTCTGTTGTGCATCTCCAACTTGATCCCCAACGCTGCAGTGTAAATGTGCTTGCTGTGTGGGATCAGAACACACAGCACAGAGCCAACAGGTTAGCTAGCTCACTAGAAAACAAGCTCTTGTTGTAGGGAAAGGGATTCTGTCTGCTCTGATCTCTTAACAGTCTGCCCGTGCAGGGCCGTGATGTAACTCTTCTCGCTGTTGCAGGCCAATGGTAGTGATCTGCCCAACTAACTTTATCTAGCTAGCTAAAGAACAGTGTGGAGAACAAAACTCTCACGCTTGGTTGCGTGTGTGTATTTTTATTATCCAATCTGTGTTCTCTGTGTATTTTGTTATCCGATTTGTACGGTGGCCGAGAGATGCATAACACTACAAAATTACCACAACATAAAACCAAATCCAACAACACAACAACATTCAGGGAAACCACAATGGAAATGATTCTCACAACAGAAATGCTTACTCACTGCGATTATGTCAAGCCCAGAAGGAACACCACAGACAGGATCCAAATGCAACGGTTCTTTATTGATACAGGGTTTATCCAAAAGCAGGGTC
>JAOUQW010029010.1:0-10245 GCA_028565825.1 Olivaichthys viedmensis | reverse complement strand
GTTGTCTAAAACATCCTGTTTCTCTGTAATCTTTGTGTATTATACTGTAATTTTTTTTACAATTTTTTATATATATATATATATATATATATATATATATATATATATACCCCTCCTAATTAGAAAGTAACTTGGAGATTTTTGACAATGTGGTTGCATTTGTACCCAGCATAGTATGTTGTGTTAGGTTCTCGTTTATCCAGTTTTCTTTATTTAAGTATTGTTGTGGGTCTTTTGTTCGCCCTTCGTGGGAAAAAGTGTTAGTCTCATTGTGAGCAGTAACATTTGATTTTAGCCAAACCCATCCACAATGGGGGTTATTTCTATGTGCATACTGCACCCACATTTGGCTCAGTTAAATAAAAATCATCTTGTTTCCAAGAAATTCATGAGAAAAAACATGTTTACACCAGTCTGAATTAGTGTGGGCAATCTATCTGAAAGCGAAGACTTTATCCTTTCTTCTTTTTTTAATGCTTATTTAAGTTGGAACTTGCCTGGGAAGTTCTGTGGAACTCGCAGGTTTGAAGTTGAGGAGTAAACGGATGAACAAATCATCAGTGCTGCTACCATGATGACCTAGTGAAACATAAAGGCCCTGAAGAGGATTGTGTCTTTGGACCTGTGCCATTTGTTCACTTTGGCAAAGCTATGGTCCAGAGATTAGCTATTGTATTGTTCATTATCTCCCTCTCATTATATTCCTGGAATTCTGAGGAAAAACGTTCCACAAAGCATCCCATCTCACATGATAAGATTTTTTTTCCCGGTTTCATTTTAATGTCAAAAATGCATCAGCATTTATTTCTTCTTTTGACTAAAGGGTTTCAAGTCTTGTTGCTGCACTTGCCTTTTAATGAACCTTACTTGCAGAACTAAACTCATCTGCTAATGATCAAGCCCGAGAGCTCAGTGAAGTGTCAGAGAGGCGGTGTGCCAAGACTGAACAGATCTACTGCAGGATCAGAAGTAGGGTTGTCACAATACCAGAATTTTGACCCCAAAACCAATACCAGGTGTAGTATCGATACCAAAACACATATGTTGTGCGAAATAGCCTACAAAGTTATTGTAGGCTATAAACATATAACCAGTTATAAACACAAATCAACATGTTATTGATTTAGTGATTTCTGAAACCAGGTGGTGATTATTATAGATAAAGGAAACATCAGGCTGCAAGGCATCTCGTCTCATTGAACTGATCACCCCTGATAAAATTCATAATTACACGCTTTAATCCTTTTTTTTTTTTTTTAGACAGTCACAGAGTCAGTCACACACACACACACACGTGACCAAGCATACAAAGCTTACACTGTCACGGTTTGTATGGGCTGGATCGGAGGACACAATCGCGAAGCCTCTTTGCACAATATATAGTCAAGCCGGAAAGTCTGCACACCCCTTTCACCTTCTCCACGTTTCATTACATTACAGACTTATTCTACAGTAGATTGAGTTCATTTCCCCTTGCTCGGTGGGCGGAGGAACGTCACCGTCCCTGAAGCCCGGGGGCCTTCTGCGGCGTTGGGGAACGGGGCTACGCCTCCTGTGGCGTCGGGGAACTCAGCCACGCCTCCTGTGGCGTTGGCGCACTGGGTTACGCCTCCTGTGGCGTCAGGGAGCTGGGTTACGCCTCCCGCGGAGTCAGGGAATTTGGCCACTCCTCCCACAGCATCAGGGACGGCCTCGGCGGCCGTCATCAGCCCCCAGTCACTTCACTCTTCGCTCGCTGCTACTGAGGGAATCCTTGTTAGTTTTTTTTCTTCCGCTTAGTAATATGCTTAAATTCAGCGTCTCGTCTCGTCTGATTTGAGGTCGTGTGCGAAAAGAGTGCCGCGCGAAGGCGCTTTTCCCTTTCTCCCCGCAGCGGTACGACGACGTCCGACTTCAGCGCAGTCAGCCTGATCGGTAGGAACCCACCGGCAGCCGGGCACTCCTCTCTCGCAAGGGGCCGAACCGCCTCTCCTTACCCCGCCACCGCGCCCGCACGAGCGGCGGGAGCCGGCTCATGTAACGCAGTCAGACAGGAAGAAGAGAGGGGAAGCGAGAACTGAGACCGTCTGAGTGACCGTCAATCGATCAGATCCGGGGAAATGTGTCGTATGAAGCTTCGAGGTGTAAAATCTTAACCAAGGATTTTTACTATTCGAGGTACTCGAGTAATCGCTTCAGCACTAATTAAAACATCGATCTGTGTTAAACTGGAAAAGTCTGATTATCTGCCTCGAAAGTGCTGAATAAATGCTCCGTCCCAAACGCTAGAAGTCATATCTCATATCTTAGTTATTTTACATTTGTTACAAATGTTGCACAAAGTACAGGTGTGTACAGAGGTTTATACATTAAAATAACTGTGTAAGTTAAACATGTAACGTTAGGTACACTAACATATATCTGTTAACATACAGCTAGAGGTCATTTCCTAGGGTTCCTGGGAAAACCTGGAAATTTATAGACTAGTTTTCCAGTCATGGAAACCACTTGAAAAAGTGGGCTATTAAGACAGAGACTGCATATTCTATATCTTATTCTGGGTTCTAGATTGTGTCTCCCAGGAGTCGACCTAAATTTATTTTATCTTTATTCCATCAAGATGGACACTTTTTTTTTGCAGTAGAGCAGAAGAAACTAGCCTAGTTGTAATTCTGACCTTTTTTTGTTCTGGGTATGGGTGTAAAAATTTTCCTTGAAATTCAAAAATTTTCTAGATTCTTTTTATTAAATTATTATTTTTTTGACCAGGGGGTGGGGGGTGACACTAGTCTATAACAACGAGTAGCCGGTATAGTTCACTTCTAATATTTAAAGGAAGTTTAAGTGTGTGTGTGTGTGTGTGTGTGTGTGTTTCAGTCAGTCAGTAAAGTGTCGTTGTATAGACCTTAATGTTGAAGATGTCGGAAAGGTGATGGGAAGATGACTTACCATGAGCAACAGTTGTCCTGTATATTCCAAGTCATGGAAAATAGTCCGAGAAAAAAGACATTTCTAAAAACTCTGCTACAGAAAAGGTGGTGAAATCTAATGATATTAAGCATTACACTTGGGACTCACACACATACACCCTGGACTGTGTGTGTGTGTGTGTATTTTCATACACTCAGCTCTAGTATTTATTTCCAGGCATTTTAATTAACATGCGCTTCTTACTAAGATCATAAACCTTCATTATTTATTATTAAGAGGCGTACAAAGAGAAGAGTTTTATTATGTGTGCCCTTCCCACCTAAATTACTGTGTTTTCAGTTGATGCGTCTTTAAAAAATGTAATAATAAAAAAATAAAAATAAAAACGAATGTCCAAGTTTGAGTGCAGTGAGTATCTACAAAGCTTGTGAAAGTTTAAATTATTTTAATAGCTAATGTCCTCATCAGCCAGATATTCCTGACAAAGAAGCTTGCTACGGTTTGATTTTACGTCAGCTTATGTCTATTTATGTGTCACGTAGTGCTTCCGTGCGCGGGTGCGCGGACACATGCACAAAGCCGCTGGGTGCATCAAACATATTTATTGCCTTCACTGCAAACAGGTCAAAGAACGAAACTTAAGCTCGCCGCGACAGGCGTGTTCAAACACACAAACAACAGAATTCACACAATATTAATGACGAATTCTAACATATAAGAGGGATTTCAGTGGATTTCTAATGAATAAAGTAGCACAAAAAGTTACAGCCACAAGCCCCACCCCCTTATCAAGCGTTCATAAATTTCCTAGAGTTTATGAGTTGGCTTGTACAATTTTTACAAACTGACAAATTTCTACTCTGCATGTGTGTGTGTGTGTGTGTGTGTGTGTGTGTCTATGAATCGAGCAGATGGAAGACGGGCAAAATCAAATCTGTCAAAGCAGCAGCTCCAGTACACAAAGAACTTAATTATGGACTTAATTCAGCTCCAGAAGAGTTGTGTGTGTGTGTGTGTGTGCGAATGTGTGTGTGTGCGTGTGTGTGTGAGAGAGCAAGAGCGAGCAGATGGAAGGCAGTGAGAGTGAAAGATAGAGTAATTTGTTTAATTTGCTCACGAAGAGGCAGAGCCAACGGACATGAGGACATTGAGTTTGTGCACTTATCCATGGTGTGTATGTACACATGTAGGCTTTTCAGCAGTGTGTATCTACAAAGCAGTCTGTGTGTTAAGGTGTGTAAGGTAGTGTGAAAAACGGTATCCATCTAGGTCCCAGCAATCTGGCCAAAAATAGTCGACACGACGCAAGCCATCCCATGATCTCAGTGTGTCCGAGTCACCAAATGTGGCTTAAACTAACACAACCACACCCTTAATCTGTAAAAATGTAGCATCACTGGTTTTGCATGTTTTGCAATTCCATTATTACTTCATTATTCATTTATTCCTATACTTCTAACAGTGTGATTATAAGTGGTAGTTATGGGCAACAATTTGTATGCCTCAATTTGTCAGAAAAGTTCTAAAGGTTGGGGTGAGGGGTGGGGTTAGCCATCGCTCCTTTTCTTACAACTACATTGGTCTGTCCTGTACTTTTCCACAGCATTGACATGACACATATGTATTACAGCAATGCAGGGCTTCTACTTACCAATCCTGAAGCCTGCCTTTTCAATCTTGAGGTTGCTGTGAACTTTGTACACCTCATTAGACTGGAGTATTGTCTAAGTAACACTGATCCTCCTGCTGGCTTAACTTTTGAGTCTGATTTCTATGGATCCTGTCTGGGTGATTTTTTTTTTAGTACTGCTTTAGATGGTTTATCAAGTAACACATTTAAAACCTTCTGCGCTCTGGAGCCTGTCACCCTCCCCACACTATGCTGATGTCAGGATTTACACACAGCCTGGTCTTTTGTTTCCTCATCCACCCAGTCAGCTTGTTCATCTGTAAAAGCCGAGAGGTGCTGAGGCCACTGGGCAGCTCATTAGTGGGACTTGACATTTTGGAGGAGACCTTATTACAGGTACAGCCGATGCTGGAAGGAGCTACATTTTTGTAGCCAAGGAGGACCAAGGATTTTTACATTTTGAGATGGCTTTTGTTGATTTATTTTTTATTTTTTACAATGCCTAATTTAATTTCAAGCAGTTTGTATAATAATATCATCTAATTTCCTGTCATGGCCAGTTTGACCGTTCAAGCCATTCAGTGTGTTTAGTGTTGTTTTAGCTATTTAGTGTGTTTTACATGGACATAAAACATTTCTCTATGCAATAAAACTTTACGTTTAAGTTTTATTGTTTGTGTTCATTTTTTAATAGAAATAATAATTTTTTTTATGTTAGTAGTCTACTATATGTTGGTATACTAATACGGCGCGCTTATTAATTAATTAATTTATTTATTAATTAATGATAAAAACATGGATTTTACGTTTGTCTGACATTTATGATCTTACCATAATAATAATAATTTTTCTATTTATTCTGTGATAGTGTAAATAAGCATGTACAATTCTAACGCTCAAAATAACCGCTATGGCCATTCTAGTAGTTCTGGAATTCCAGCCTTTTAAGTGTTAAAGAGGACTGCGCCAATGTGAGAACAGCTCTCGCCCATACTAAAGCATAAAAATACACAGTAAGTCATGAGGCTAATTCTATTTCGAATTGTTTCAAATTATTGCAAATAATATTCTTCCTCTGCCATGCAGTCAGAGTAAGTGACTTTGACTTCTCCACTCTTTTGAGCAGGTATATGTCATGGTAGACCCCAACGCTGTGGACAATACTACCCCGCAACCCCAGAGGGCGCCTTCTCCCGAATACTAAATACTTCCGGTTCACATACCTGTTTACATTCCCGCCATTATTTATATAAATACCCGCACACTCACGAGAACCCTTTGCAAAGCTTTGCCTCATCTATATGACAGTCAATTCTGAGCGTTTTTCGGACTGCATCTCTGGTTCTGACCTTTGCACGTCATTCAGACTATGCTGGTTGTTTTTCCTTTTTGTTACTTCTGCCGGTTGGTTTGATACTCTGGTTTTTGGATTATACGCCTGTTCTTTGACCACAATTTGGATTATCCCTGTGTTTGTTAATAAAGCTCTTTGCAATTGGATTTGGTCGATCGTGACAGTATAACCTGCACCCTACCACTGCTGAAATACGGGTGTGTCTCTGTAATTCTTCATTTTGTGGGCTATGGAAACAGTCAGAATTAGATTTAAGTGGGTTTAACTCTAACATGCATGCTCTGTACTCTAGCGCACCTAATTTATGTCTAATGTACTGCATGTCTAAGTTTTAACCTTGTTTTGTGCCAGCTTGTACAGTACAGTACATAGATATTAAAACCCATAGGCTTCCTGGTTGTTGAAGACCCCTTCATTTATATATGTCGGTGAGTATATTTTCTTCCAAAACTATAGGTTGTATCAACTAACTTTTGGGGGGGAAAAAGTGGGTGTGGAGGGCAGGTGGTGTCAATATCTACAGTATTTTACAATGCTATGCTCTTGACTAGCGAGACTATTTAGGCTTTCTAATCAGAGAGCAAATACTAACAGCAAGTCCCCGTATGCACTTAGACAGGGTCTTTATTAAAAACAAGAGCTCGATTTAAATGCGTCAGGGGCCGAACCTAATCGCACCGAAGTCATTCTTCCAAACCGTAAGACCTGAATCCAAACCTGCTGAGAAAACGGAGAGAATCAGGGGACTGAAAAAAATTAAAGGAGGAGGAGAGATCTGCTTGCTCGCAGACTCTCTGACTCTGCAGCCAAGAAAATGTCACGGAGACCTAGCTGGATGGGGCTGATCTTTTGGAAATATTGAAGTAAACATGAGATGATATTTGCAACTGGTTAAACCCCGAAACGTATTGGAAGCTCATATTAATCTGTTCATAATGCTGCAGGTCCTTGTCCAAACTTAATTAACAGATTCACAGGCAGCCATGTTGTCTTGCGTAGCCAGCAATGAATCTGAATCACAATTTAGACCTCGCAACATGCGCTCCTCTTCCCCATAGCTGCCCTATATTGGTGCTGGGGTTTAAATCTTTTGGCGCCCAGAAGCCGACAACGGTTACTTCTTATTGCACTGTGGCAGTTTCATGTGTCACAAGCGCTCAACTCAGGTTTGAAAGAAGAGTAGAGAGCTACCATGGATGTTGGGGGAAGTTGGAGTTAGCAGTCGTAGCCTTTTATATAATTTTTATGATCACGTCAGGTTGCCAAAATTGTTTTTTATTACATGCTGTTCCCTTTATGACTCTCTGCTACATTAGGCCAGCTACATCTCATCACCTTGACAAACGCTCCTCTTTTGACTTTTATTTATTCATACCGGACATCTCCACATCTCAGAATCATTTACCATGAATCCGGATCGGCAAAGTTCCTCTCATCGCTGCGGGTAATAGTCAAAATTCATGCTATATACGTGCTTTATTTAACACAGTGCGAAGTATCTGCAGCCAAAACAAAGGACAAATGTTCCTATTATAAAACAGTAAACATTTATAAGCACTATGCTTGACTAACGGCTCCAGCTGGCTGCTGTTGTAGTTTACGAGCCTGATCGATCAGGTCTAACCAGTGGCAGATTAAATAGGATCTCACACCTTACTCAGAGTACAGTATTGATCTGTAGGACACACTGTGAATCACAAGCTGCCTGTTACTCTCTCCTCATGATCGCTTGGGTTGATTTGTCTTGGTAAATTGGATTAATGTCTTGCTGGTAAGACGTGTGTGGTTTGAAACTGTGTAGCTGTCACGTTAAGTAGAAAATGCCTTGACTGTCTTGGGTTGTAGTAGATTGTTAATTATATATTGTTTTCAGAGTTCACTGTTGATAACTTTTTTCTTTTGTTAATTTATCCAAAACCAGTAAAAAAAATTGTCATATCTTATCAAAGAAAAGCGTCTTCTATTGACTGAAGTCAGGAATTAAATTATTGAGTCAATAGTCATGCTATATGCATGGTTTATTTGTGCAGATGTTACAACCTATAAAAAGTATACCGCAAATTGTTTTAAGTCCTTAGAATTCTATAGTTATTTATGTTTTGTTCTTTCCCAAATGCAAGGTATAATTTTCTCAGCACAAATTTAACTAAAATCCAAACTGATCCTAATGTTAATTAATTTGAATAAACTGTGGAGGCGCCAGCTACTTGAAAGAAGCAATTTAGTATATATGGTATATACATATAATACTTATAAAACTGTTAATAAATGCTGTAAATGTAAATGTTAATAAAACAATTTAGAGATGTAAAAATGTGTACTGCACAGTTGTGAATACATTTCAGGAACTGACATAAATAATCTAATTTATATTATAATTATTTTAAATAATGTTTTCTTCCCACGACCGATTGTCCATGTATTTGTCTTTTCCATGCATATGCGCCTTTCCTGAAAAACAAACACAAAGATTTCATTTTTTTTTATTTTTTTTTACCAAGACAGTAACTTTTCCACACTTCCTGTTGCCCTCTATATTATCATCCCCATAACCTCCAGCTTTCTGATAAACTTGGGGATTCAGGGCCTTACGAATGTAAACACCAAACAGTATTTTTGAAGTGTATCGTGTGTTTCACATTTCACCCACCCACCCTCGTCCTGGAGGTCTGCTATTCTACAGGTCTTAGTTCAAACAGTAGTCAAACACTACACCTGATTAAACTAATCACTGGTTGTGTCCCAAATGCTAAAAGTAATATGTAACTATTTTTTATAGATTGCTGGCCTACAAAACGTCTCAAAGGCTAGAACCCATAGAATCCGTTCTTCATAAATGTTCATAATTGTAAGAATTCATGTGGTAGGCTACTAAATTTGGACATTGGCGCAAGAGATTTAATAAAGACTACCACAAGGATTAAGGTAAAAAAAAAAAAGTAGCATATTTGGAGTACTTGTAAGTCATATTTATACTTTTTTTGTTTTATTAACTGTTAACACTAGCTAACTTCAGATTTCAGAGAGCAGATTTAAGTCATATTCATGTATTTTCATAATCTGTACAGCTAATGCTAGCTTGCTGGCTAATGTAAGCTAAGCTGACAGGATTCCTGAAATAAATGTTTAGTCATATTCAGGAATGTTTATAATCTTTACTGCTAACACTAGCTAGCTGGCTAAGTTGAGCTAACCGGTCATGAGTTCTGAGAGGATTTTAAGTGTGTGAAGTGTGATCTGTCCTCAACTTGGCATCAAAATAGATCAGCTCTCCGGCGCTGCAAACAAGGGGAAGTCGATCTCCGTTAAACTCCTGCTGAGAATCAACGAGTGTGATTTTCCCTGGACAAGGCCTCGGGGTTCTCACATTATTTTGCTAGCTTTTTTAAAATTAGATGAGTTGCTTTTGAGTTGTTTATCAGTTTATTGTCTCTTCTCAGCGTGAAGTTTGATAACTTTGGATACTTATGAGAATATTCAGGGATTATAACTACTTTTAGTGGATTTAAACGACATAACTTTAGTTTGATTATGAACTTTAGTTTGCAATTAGTTTGACCATTAGACTTACTAAACACATTAAAGCACTGTGTTATCATACAGGCAGAAAGATATACATACACATTACACACAAAAAACATCTAGAAATACAAGCACACCCAAACACACAAGGTGGCCCATACACACTATGCACAAGTAGTCTAATTTGCCGGCTCCTGTTTTAGGTGATTACTGTAATTGCAACTTTAATCAATTTGACAAAACAACCTGAAACTAACCCTCTCTCTCGCTACACTCTGTTCCACCTCACACACACTCCAGGGAAAACCCAGTATAACAGATATGCATCAAAAACATTAGCCATGATCGCAACTCCTCTATCCCATATGGCTCAATCAGTGGGGGTTTTGCCCAAACCTGCAGAATGTGCTTCAATTTCAGCATGGCAAAATGATCAAAACAAGACGTATATAGAGCATGAAGAGCACTTATATTTGGCAAATGCATTCCACATTCCAAAGTGAGAAACAAATGAGGAAGAATTCATATAGTTTGCAGTTGAGCATGAAATGTATGCGATAAGGTTATAACATTTTAAACGTTGTACATTTGTTTTTTTTTGCCAAACTATTCCTTTTAACCAACAAGGAAAAAGCCAGGAGAACAGCAGAAAACATCCCTCACTCCCTCGCTAACAGAAACAAAAACCAAGAATTACCACAAAGAAAATATTATTGTATCTAGAATTTTATTTTATCACAGCAATGACATAGTAGAATAGAATGCTCCTTTATTGTCACATATACAAGTACAGTACAGTGAAATTGATTCTTTGCATATCCCAGCATGT
>JAOUQW010029009.1:0-10253 GCA_028565825.1 Olivaichthys viedmensis | reverse complement strand
ATTGATACCACAGTGGATCAAAACAACAGTGAAACATGCTGCTGGATTTTACATGTGCTCTCAGACTTTTGGACCTCGCTGTAGGTCCAACTGGAGCCTTATCAGGCCATCACTATCAGTGCAAGTTGAGTTCAAAATGAACAACACTTAAACTGGACATGGATCAGGCACAGCTCAACACCACTAAATAATTCATATCCAAGACTGCAACCTAAACGACTTGTGTTATTTGAATAATCTGTCGTTACTGATTTAATAAATAAATAAGTACATTTAAGAAGTGGCTTAGGAAAGAATTGTATAGATAGCTAAGCAGTGTGTTATGTGGTATGTTACTTTTTCTTCATATTTAAATTGTTGTGTATATACAACAAATAGCATCACCTATACAAAGAGCATCATTTTTAACTGGCCCTCTAGAAGACTTCAATGTAAATTGCTCCTGTTCTCTTCCCGCCATGCGCCACTTTCCACAGGTGTAGCCTTGACCAAGTCTTTGCTCAATAAATTAATTAACTTTTTTGGTTTAATTATCATATCAGCTGATGTTTCCAGTTAGCCTAATGGTTGCAATAAGAGGCATACCTAAATACCGTAGGGGAGAGCCACAAAGAAAGAATGGCAGAGGACACAGTACAGATCCCTGTGGGACACCAAGCCCAACCATAAAGCACTCTTGATAGCCCCCCCCACTTGCGTAAGCAAACAGTAGTTGCTTTCTGCACATTGAAAAAAATTACAAGACCCAGCACTTATTACTAACTATGGTCTGTCACACAGATCTATAGTTAATCAATATATAGGCTAGTCTGAGGACAAAGGACATGACAGTATGTTAAGACTAGACACAAAAGGAGTGCATTACAGCAATGGCATTGTCTTGTGTGAGAGTTCACATTATTTATTATAAAACACTTAAGCTTTTAATCAAAGAGCAACATGATTCAAACAGGTGTTAACAAAACTACTTAACGTCTGAGAGGAGCAAAGCTATAAACCAAATGTGGTGACATTTTGACCATGCTGTGTGTGTGTTCCATAAGAGAACCCATGCTAGTCTTATCAATGTATTTTTGTTGTCTCATCACTCACTAGACTGGCGGGCCTCACTGATCCATCAGCTCCCCCAAACTCAGACACACCAAATATCTAAATAAGCTCAAATTAATCACATCCACAAATAGCAGTGCCTTATTGTGCAATGTCAATAGGTTGACAGAGTGGCAAAAGGGTGTTCTCGCATTTGGTGTGGCAAGAGAACTTGCCTGCAAAATCACCGGACATCAATCCCATAGAAAACTTGTGGGATTATTTGGAACAGCAGGTGAAACACCAAAATAGGCACCCACAAACTTGAGCTGAATTGCTCACCCAGTCAGTGGAAGAGTGGGCTAAAATCCACAACTATCTCAAGACACTGGTGGAATCATTACCTTACAGTGCTGTTATTAAGGCTGGAGAAAATGACACATGCAAGCTTATTGTGTAATAGTACATTAATGAGGTGATATTGCAACAAAATAACCATAACCTAAAATAGTACCCTTAGGGGAAAATAGTTTTTATTTTTTATTTAAAGGTTTAACTATTAGAATGCATGGGTAATTCTTGGGACCAGAAAAAAAAAATAATAATAAAAAAAAAAAAATTATACACCCAGCTGCTTTAGCATGACTCATGGTCATGGCGTTTTTGACCGGCGCCACATTTACCCACCCACCGGTTTCTCAAGAATTTCCACTTTGACAGGAATATCGCCTGTCCTAATTCAGTTCAGTCAGTCAAGCAGACTTTCTGATGATCTTTAATTCTTGTAGATTACTGTACTGCACAGCCCATGACAAAATTGCAAAAGCACAGACAATCGCACAGTAAGTGAATGCTGCACATGAAACATGTATGGCAGTCAAAGCTAATTAGATTAATCACTCAAGAGGAGGAGGCAATTTGATTGACACTGCAAATGACCAACCACAAACCGTTGTTTTCGCGTGTTGCGTTGTGTGTGATTTTGAAAACTACAACAAAAACAGACCCCTGTGCAACAACCTGGGAACAATGTGGTTTACTACAGTCTTGCAAGCGAGAGCGTCTTAGGCTGGGACTAGGATGCTTGAACTTTTTTTTTTTTAATCCAGTGACTATATCGCCAAAAAGCTCCCTGTTGTGATGGTGTTCAAAAGTTTGTTTCCCTGTCAGACTAATAAAAAACGGTGCACGGCAACGCATACAAATAGAGATATGGCTAGCCAATGAGATTGTAACTGGCAAGATGTTGATAGTTGTGGCCAGCTAAGTGGCCCAGATGATCTGCAGGCGGAGCCATCAGTAACAAATCAACAGCAGAAAAAAAAGAATGCCCCCCCACACGATTATATCCAAGCTAATTCATTCATGTAAAAGCTAAATGTATATGCATATTAAAGCAAAGTGCACCATCTTACATGAGTATATGATAAACAGTAGGGGAGAGTGGGGAACAAACTAACGCAGGGTACAAAGAGACATGGAAATTATTTTATATGGTTGCATCGGAGGTACTGCAACATATTCCCTGTCAAATTACGACGATCACCCCCTCTTTGTTAGAGCAGAAACATAGACCTATATCAAATATTAAACTAAATATGATCAAAAGTTGTACTGAACATTTTATTTGGCGAGTAGCATAACCAATTGTATAAAACAATAATGCTTTAAAGCGACTTTTAAACCATCCGATGCACTGTTACAATTAACACCATCAATGGGGCAAGTTGTAACATTTCACTCTCGTTATTTACGGTTGAATTGCTAAGGACCGGAACGTTCAGAAATGTAGTTATTCCATGTAATCAAAGCAGAGACTTCAATGTTAGCCTAACTAAGACATACTTTGAGACATTTGCCAAAATACAAAGTGTGTTAGGTTGTTCCCCTCTCTCCCTTACTTTCTCTCTTTAACCATCGGATTCAACTAAACTTGAAAATAGGCTAAGCAGTTAAATTCAGGTGTGTTGCATTACTAAGCTGTGCTTCCCTGATCTGTATCTGAATCATTCAACCCAATTAAGGCATGTGGTTATAATGTGTTATACATTTTGTGATTTGTAATACGCTTACAATATTATCATCACAGATACTTGAACACACCACCATTTATAGTTCATTAATTCATGTATTTATTCAGCTTCAGTAACCTCTTTATCCTGGTCAGGGTTGCGGTGGATCCAGAGCCTATCCAGGGAACACTGGGTGTAAGGCAGGAGGAATACACCCAGGATGTGGGGCACATGCACACGCACACACACTCACGCTCATTCACACCTAGGAGCAATTTAGAGTAGTCAATCCACCTAGTGGCATGTTTTTGGGGGGTGGGAGGAAACTGGACTTCCTGGTGGAAAACCAAGCGGACACGGTGAGAATATGCGAAACTCCACACCGACAGTAACTCGAGCTCAGGATCGAACCCTGGACCCTGGAGCTGTGTGGCGCCAATACTACCTCCTGCGCTACTGTGCCGCCCCTCATTTATAGTTGTAGTGCAATATATGTAGTACATTACCTGTGGTACATTGTGGTTGGTCTTCTTATTGAAAACATGGCCAGCATTTTAGTACCTCATTTTGGGGCATATTTACTCCCGTTTTAGCAACCGTTCTATTGCTTTTAAATTATTTTTGACATTTAAAAGGCATATAATCATACTTTAAAAACGATAGTTGTTTCGTTTTCTTATTAGCTGCTTTAACTATTACTTGAGATACCTGTCTGGGAAATGACTCAAGTATGTTTATTGGGTACTTTATAAACACTGATGATCTAAACTGTCAACAGCACGTGAGAGACCACTGATAATTATTGAGGGCAATATTCCTGCTCAACTCACCCCATCCTCCTCTGCTTTAATGTGTCAGGCTTAGGCACCACATTTACTGAATTCTTTCAGCCAATCGCCATATTCCTTAGGCCTAAATGGAATATAGATACCCTAGACAGGAAATCACACAGGAAGTCCACACCCACTAACTCCAATCTTGATAAGACATGGAAGATCAAGGACTAAATTTGGAACTGCTGGAACTGAGGCTTGGGTTTAAGAACTTCACAATTCGCCCACGCAGACAATTAAGTTTAAGGCCAAATAATTGAACGCATTCAACAGATTTCATTTTGGGAGTAAGTGCTTTTTTCAATTAGCACAAAGCAATCAGTAAAAAGCACTATTGAACTGGCACCAAATATCCCCCAAAGGACTGGCTTCATGGAAAAGCACAATCCATAATAGTTCACTTGAAATGCAATTCAATCCCATTACTACGAATGGTGCCTCTAGTTCAGGATAGTCTGTGTTACACTGGGATATGAATGAAAGGTTGAACATGACTAAAAAGCCTTCGTTTTATAGCAGTTCAGAAATTAAAACCATCACGAGTTTAGCAGTGGCTTCTGAAGCAAATCTTACTGGTTGATGACTGGGTGAAAAGGGCAGTACATAACAATTTACCCACTTTATCAATTACCTGTGATTGCTTAATAGGTTAGAACAATATTATTGACTTGTATTTTAAATAAGCTCCTCTTGTTGTGAGGATTGAGTAAACGTCAATGTAGTTACTTGTCCAGGTGCATGGAGGTCACGGCTACAAATTTATTCTGGATTTTAGACATACACAGTTTCACTTCTGTGAAAAGATTAACCCAAATCTCCCTGTACAGAGAACCATGAAAGCCAGCAATCTTAGCTCGCCAACGCCAGGCCGCCACAACTCGGGCTGGAAGCCTTTCAAGGTCAGTCTTGGCATCTATCATCCACTGAGCAATAAATTATTGAACTCCGGTCAGGTCACAAGCTCTAGTAAAGCTCGCT
Source organism: Olivaichthys viedmensis (assembly GCA_028565825.1). Classification (NCBI taxonomy): domain Eukaryota; kingdom Metazoa; phylum Chordata; class Actinopteri; order Siluriformes; family Diplomystidae; genus Olivaichthys; species Olivaichthys viedmensis. Next base: position 5,401 of record JAOUQW010029009.1, on the reverse strand, counting down.
CTCTCCCCCTCACTCTCTCCCTCGGTGCCGATTCCATTTCTCTTCTCTCTGCTGATGTGCTCGTCATGGCAAAAATAGCCCAGATAAATGGCAGTGATAGATGCAAAGCTCAGATGTGTGGACTAAAAGACAAGCGGGGAAAAGACAAGCTAGCTAGCGTGTAATATGTGGTTGGGAAAGCGTAGGTTGTGGTGTTGCATCACAGTGCAGGCTGTGTAGCTCTGGGCTACATTTTGAAGGCAGCAGCAATAACGTGACTTAGGACTGAACGAACACACACGTGCACGCACGCACACACACACACACACTGCTCAATCAGAGTGAATTTCCCTCCCATATAAATTCAGTATGCACCTTACTGTCAAGTAGAGTTGAATTTTATTTCGTTGAAAGATATGGTATTAAAATGCATTCAAATATTAATGAGCCTAAAATGGAGCTTTTCTGAAGCAAAGAAAATCACAAGGAGGCAAAAATCATAATTTTAACATGGGCTTTAATTTTTCAGAATAGTTTTTATTGATTTACTAGTCATGTTTCTTGTCGCTGATAGTTAGTTTGAGTTTACGTTTCTTATGCTACTCGGGATCCACGTAAAAATCCACCATCGATACACAGGCCAAATCCCAAATGGCTTCCTACTTACTACATAGGGTATTTTTACATTTACAGCATTTAGCAGACGCCCTTATCCAGAGAGACGGGTCATGACACAGTGCCCCTGGAGCAGAGAAGGTTAAGGGCCTTGCTCAAGGACCCAACAGTGGCAGCTTGGCTGTCCCGAGGCTTGAACCCATGACCTTCAGATTAGTAGCCCAGAGCCCAAACCACTGAGCCACCGCTGTGTGTGGGTATAACATAATGCTGTTGTAGACCCTACAAAAAGTTTAAGAACGTTTAGGTGACTAAAAGAACATGGGATCTAAAACAGTCAAGTGTGTTTTAGATTTCGGATACGTGAATTGAATAAAAATTTGAACACTGGAATTTTTTTCCAAGGGCTGTCAAGGGCTCATTTACATCTTAATTCAATGACATACTTATTTCCATATAGCAAACCTAAGCAACCAATCCCAGTCCAGCAGAAGATTACTTATTCGTCAACTGCTATGAAGACCTTCACCCATGTCCATTTGCATTTATTCATTTGGCAGACACATTTATCCTAAGCGACTTGAGACATATAGCATATTGATGAGCAGTTGAGTATTAGGGCTCAACAATTTTCTAAACACAAGCTCAGAACCTTAGCTACCGAGTCACCACTACCCCCACTCCAAACTTTGTACAAATCGACACGCATGCATCCATTTGAAAAGGGCTGCAAAAAATTTGCACCTCTACGTGAGGAAATATCAAGACCGATTCCTCAAAATGTATGCGCTATGACAAAAGCATACTAAAATTAAATTAAAAACTAAATTTTGCATAATTAAAATGCAAAAAATGCTTGCAAAAAAGCCTGGCTTTCGGCATTCCAGTACGAGTTAAAGCACTCTCAGTTGTAGATGCCTGCAGAGTCGATGACAGATCACTGATCTAATCAGAGAAATCAGCCGACAGCGAGATGCTCTCCTTCCTCAGTTCCTTCTGCTGCAACTCAATGCCAGATCTCCATTTTTGCTCACAGACACAACTGGGAACAGGATCTGTACATTACCACTGCGTGTAAAGCAGCACAGAGGCGCACACACACACATGCCACACACACTACTACAGGATTATTCTGTTACAGTCCCCAGTGACGGAGCTGTTAGGCCTAGAATAATGAGGCAGGGGAAGATCACGGCTAAAATTGGCTTCCTCGCTCCCTCTCCATGTCTTCACCTACCTTTCCCAGCAGACACCCATGCACATCTCTGCTTTAAATACACCAATAAATACTGCCATCATCAGCAGCACCGTGACTGGCTTGACAGCGTCGCTAATGAAAGAAAGATACAGATATTATTATTAAAGGAATCCAGATATCATTGGGGAGATTATATTAGTCAGTCCATAATGGCTTTGAAACTGACTGTCAGCCGTATTAGCACTTTGGGGCAAGGTTTTATTCTTTAAGGAGCTAAAGCACTATCACATCGGATTAGGAAATGCAGACGAGCTTGGTATGATAGTGAACACTTATGGAATACAGTTGGAGGGCAACAACACTTCACATCATATCTGAAGGCAATTTAAAATCGCTCAAGGCAATTTAAACAAAATGATCACCCCGAGTGAGAGAGTGGGAGCGTTAGATTTACCTGGTCTACCCAACATTCCAAGAAGGTAAGAGAAAAAGAAGAAAAAGAAGAAGGGCTGCACAATATAGGCACAACACTATATTGCCACTATATTGCATTTCCCATATGCTGTGCAATATATTAAAAATGAGTAAACTTCCATTAATGTGGCATGATTAAAATCAACCTGCATTATTTTGAATAAAATTATACATGTTTGTTGGATCATGTGGATGCCATGGTTGATCCAAATCCCTACGGAAACACATAGAAGTAATGGCAGAGGCATAAATATTCATATTAGAGCCCTAGACGGAAGGTGCACTACTACAAATGAAAGGTCTTCCAATTAAAGGTCTTTTTTCCTTAAGATATATGGATCATGGGCATTGTTTTTTTATATGCAGAGAACATCATCAGATTTAAAAATAAATAAATAAATAAATAACTATATTAGGAACAGCCGAGTTGTTAATACACTGTGACCTGTAGTTTCTATTACACTTGTACATTTGATCTGGCTACAGCAGTGACTTATTTGATTGAGTTCACTTTGCCAAATCAGTAGCCTAATCAAGCCTAGTGTTAGCAGAAAAATTGGCTAGCTAACTAGTGTAATAATTCTTCGGGTAACTTGAAGCTAAACAATACATGCAAACTTTACTAGTGTAAATTTAATAGCAAACTTTTACAGAGCTACTATGAAATTTTGAGACAACGTTTAAACTGGGTGTTGTTGCAGGAAAATCTGTTCATAGACAATCATTCATTTTACAATGCAAAGAGGGTGTAGCAGAATGGCGGCTAGGTGGCCTTACGTTGCTGTGTATAGAATGTGTATATTTATGGGCAGAGGTTAGTTGGAATACTACAGTACAAAAAAGGTTAAAAGGATTGAAAAGTTAAAGGGTTAACTTGCATATTTTAGCCTATGATGATTGCAAAGACCAATAATGCAATAACGATAAAAATAATAATAATAAAACATGCCACATTGCTGGCCACATTAAATGTTAAGAAATGCTAAATATTCACTCCCTCTCTCCCCCTTATCCTTTCCCCTTATATAAGGGATAAGGGGGATAAGGGGTAGAGAGGGAGTGAACATTTAGCATTTATGACATCAATAAGCTACTTAGCTGGCCTTTTCCTCATTGAGAGCTGCTGACTCTGTTCATCTTTCTCCTTCCTCTGCAGAAAGCCGGAGCAGGAAGTGCTGAACTCCACAAACTTCCAGAGATTTCCTAACAATGGAGCACCTTGAACTGTAGAACCGTCACGAGACGGTCAGCTCGTAAATCGGACCTGCGCTGCGCGGCTGAGAGAACTCAGCAAAAGTGCTGAACACAAAATAAATGCCCGTCAAAGCAACTGCAGGAAACCCCAGTCCTGAGATTTACAGAGGATAAAAAAGCTCAAAAGAAACAAAATATAGAAGAGGTTATAAGTTGGGGTGCGCACAAATCCTTGAGGAATAGGTTGCGCATGACATAAGTGATCATCATGAAACAGTAATCATGATAAATATGTAAAAGCACCTTTTTGGAATGGTTATTTCTTTAAATAAATGCTATATTGATCGAAATCATGAATAACAAAACACTCACCTCTCCCCTCAGCAGCATCTTTTTGAATAACTACATGTAGACGACAGGAGGCGCTTGCACATATTTACTGCGCAATTTTTAATTAAATTGTGGCTAACTAATTGTTTCATCTAGGGTAAAAAATAGTTGTGGAAAAAAAAAAAAAAAAAATACTACATTCTGCGCATAACAAGTACTTTCTCTTTTTTTTTTTTTTCTGTTGGAGTACTCAAGATGTCCAAAATCTACATCCCCAGTTATACAAGTAAGGTGCTGATGGATCAGGGCCAGGCCTGGCACGAAGAGTAGACGCTCTCAGTTAGCATTAGCTGTCTGCGAGTCATGAGTGGAGGTGAATATGATCACAGTATTGCTCTGAGGCCGAGCTGTCTTGCAGAGTAGCATATGAACGGGCTGAATTGAGGCTGCCCCACTATATAAACAAAGATGCGCATTATCTAGTTATCTGATCTGGCCCTTTCTGTTACATCCAGCCCTAAAATAAACGAAGAAAAAACAGACCCACTGTTTTTAAAAGTCCAGGGACACAGATAATGAAATAAATCGATGCAAAGTTCCGTAAATTAACTGAGGGGAAAAAAAGAAAAAGTCAATTTCAAGCATGTTAGCCTGGGAAGCATGTAGCAGATTTTAGGGATTATTCATGAAGTTTTACGACACACACATCTAGACACTGAAATGCAAGTTTGTGCTGTATGCCTGATCCATAAGGATCCATAATGCAGGCCTGCAACATGGCGAAGAAGCAAACATTAAAACTAAGGATACACCCAGCCCCATATTGTAGGCTATAGCTTGTGGTGGGCTAAAATGTATCCTCCCACGCACCACACGAAGCAACTTTCGGTTGCTTTCTGTGCAGCTCCAAATACTTACACGAGTGCAGACCTTGTAGAAACGAAAAAAAGAAATAGTGCTCGTGTTCTGGTCACCAACAGCTGCCATCTAACAGGAGCCCAGGACAGGTTTTCAGTGCTTAACTGCATTGCAGTAATACATTAGTGAATTTCACAAAGGCTAGTAATTTATCAGTCATAAACAGAACGGGCTTTCCCTCTCTGTCTCTACTCTACAAAGAAAAACCACACAGCTTTAAACACAAGATGACAAAAACGTGTCAGCTTATATGAATCTGCCTGGTTAACGTGTCACGTTCTCATTTCTGTATTATTGCACCGTAACATCATGGATGATTCATACATTTCTTATGCCTTGGGAAATTTGTTGACGCTCATCTCAAGCCTGTAGATAGCTGGGTTAAAGTTTAACAAGAAAAAAAATCCCCACAGTGGAGCTCTGCCATAGTCAAACAAGAGCAAAGTCCATGCAAAAGCACAAAAAGACTCAGGAAACAGTCCTAATCAAACATCAGTATAATACGGTATGATATGGGCTCGTCTCTGAACAAAGCTTCCAGCCAATGACAATAAAATAAAATAAAAAGCATATCGTCGCTGTCCAATGGAAAACATGCATCTCCACTTTTTGTATTTTTTTACTTTTTATCATATATGGAATGTGGGCAAAAACCTCTGTCTACCCCACAGCAGTTAACATCTAAATGACCAA
>JAOUQW010029008.1:0-10253 GCA_028565825.1 Olivaichthys viedmensis | reverse complement strand
ACTAGGACTGTCTACTGTTTTGACACATCACTAAGTTTGGAGCGCAGCCATAAGTTGGGTAACTCCCGACGTCTCCTCCTGATGGGAACCTACATGACTCGGCATTGCAGACAACTCTCACTTAACCTGTAGTCTTTGCTGGACGATATGCTGGTGGTGTCGCATGTGTTTTGGCTGCTTCCTGCCCTCGTTCTGTCCGTTCAAAATGATGAAGTCGGCTTTGAGGTAAGCTATGAATAAATTAATGTGGCATAGTTTGTCCTACCTAGAAAACATCCCTTATCCTTTTGATACAGTTATGTCTACTCTGTGGAGACTTCACCTCAGTAGGTTTTCTTTTTCTTGGACCTTGGTCAGTGAAACACAACCACATGTGTATTGGCACTGCTATTAAAATTTGGAATAGGCACTTATGCTTTACGATATTAAAGTTATTGCTGCGCACTGGCATTTAGCTGAGAATTTGCAAACCGCTTATTGAGTCAGGCTCCTAAGAAATACTACACTTTGTAATGTCCTAATTTGGACCAAGTCAATTACAACCCTGACTCCCTAAAGTCCTTGGAAATATACTGGTAACTATTGTCTGCAGCTTCAGTAACCTGCCAACTGGTGCATATTGCAATAAATAGATGGTGATTACATCAGTTCATGGTGGAATGTGCACTGAACAAGTTCAGAAGCGGCAGTGGAGGGTATTGGCTTCAAGCTGTAATTAGTGGTTTTTGTATTTATTTTTTTTGCCAAGGGCGCTCTGGTGTTATGAAAAATGTGGTACTTTGTGACTTTAGTATTATACGGTTATGTCTTGGTTAAGATTGAATGGCAGATAGAACCTTATAATACTAAGGTCACGACTTGTTTAAACAGTTATTTGCTGGACGTGATTAAATGTGGGAGGCTGCCATAACTGGCTGGAAAGAATGAGCAATCAATGGTAGTGTCAGCACGAGTCACCTATGTCAATTAGGCTTGGTGGGGTTGTTTTATGTTTTTTTAAGCCTGCATGATTCAGTGCCATTTACATACATACATGATTCAGTGCCAATTATCCAGAGCGACAAGTGCGGCAGAATTCATCAATCCAACCACAGAGATGTTAATGGAGCTGATGGTAATAAATGTGCTGCAAGATGAAATTTTCACCAACTGACCAGAAAAGGGTGTGAGAGCTGTAGGAACAACAGGAACCAAACACGCATACATTTAAACACACACTCGCACAGAGAAATCTACAACAGAAGACAAGGGTTGGAGTAGTTAAACTGTTAAAATGTGTAATTGTTTTTATTATCAATGATCACAAGCATAATTTTAAAAAAAAAACACCAATCCTAGTTTTGATGCAAGTGACTTGTGCTGACACTATCATTGCTTTCTCATTCTCTCCAGCCAGTTATGGCAACCTCCTGCATTTAATCACACATTTCCTCTCCCCTTTTCAACTTCTAGGGTTCCAGTGGCGAGATATTAACGTTTAATGGAGGTACCTCTTTTTATACATGATGTATACAGAAATGTGATGTTATAATTTTTGCATTAGACTTATGTAATATACTCAGTCACCATATACTGACAGACATTGTCCAGACCTGACAGAGGGATCAGATCAGGACTGTAGCAAAGGATTCAGCGTAGCAAACTGTACATACCTAGATAGCACACACACACATCTAGCCAACGTTGACACAATGTATGCAAATTACGTCAATCTAACAATGTGGCTTGTTTGGTAACTGGGAAGACATTGGCACAATGCCCTTTAAAAATTACTATTAATGCATGTTCTTAATATTCTGCTTTAGACCAGTTGGAATATTTATTCAGTTGCTAACTGTAGTCACTTGTGTGTTACCTGGATAAAGACACCCCGAAAAAGTAGGTTATGTTATGGAGGAAAGTTGTGTGAAGGGAACTTGAGATGAATCTGGTTATGTAGCGAGAGTGGGGGAGATTCAGTGAATCATCCAAAGGTCACAGGTGCTTTGTTACAAAACTGATGGATTTAGATCACACGTTATACTCAAGAATGGCTGGACGTAGCAGATCATTTAAAAAATAATTCTTCCCAATTCGCAAACGAGCTGCATGCTATGTGATTGAGATGTGAATTGCGCATGCCATGCCAACATTTGCTTGTTATCTGGGTAGTTAACTAAACTAGACTATACCAATAGAGGTCTCTAGAAGTACAAACATGCAGTTGCATTAAGACAAAGACCGCCATTTTAGCTTTGTGTAATCACAACTCTGTACATGTCTACACTGAAACTGAATCTTCCCCTCATTATCTTTACTAGGGATGAACTTTACTTATTTGTTGCGTCAAAGTGGCTGCCAACCGCGAGAAACTTTGGTCAAGGTTTTGCATGAATTCCCTGACGAGATGCACAACACAATTGTGCCTTGTTATGTTCCTGTGCAACGGTGCCTTGGCCACTGTAACGGTGAGGAGACTGTGTGTATGCCTGTAAGAACCAAGACTGTCAACGTGCAGGTATGAGGGACGATTTACAGCAACAAGGCACATTACTGGGAAAAAATTGTGCTCATTTTGTTTTTAAATGAATTCAGATCTCAGACTTGACTCTTAACTCCTTAAATCTAAACTACTGGTTCATTGTCATATTTCTGAATAGGTGAAACGTGTTCACTCTATGGACAGAAATGAGACTATCGTGTTACCGTTTGCTAAGCACACTCTCTGCAGATGCAGGTAAAACCATATCATGTAAACAATCATTTTAATAAAGATTTAAAAAATATCACCACAGCAGATTTGTAAATGTATGACATTTAGATGTAGCATTACATTAATTGTGAATTGTGAATATAATGTTTCTCTCATTAGACTCTTACAAACAGAATTTTATACCATTTTATTGCTTTTTTTTCTCTCTGCTGTTTCAGCTGATGCTGTATTTATGAACTTGTTCACCCATGTGTAGTTTTATTTAATCATTTTTCTACTGTTTTTTTTTTTTTTTTTTTTTTTTTTTTTACAGATTCAAGAGGAATAAGGAGAATTAGGCCGACCTCTTTTTATGATTAATTTTGCAACGTTTTGTTAAATTTGATGCATTTTTATATAACGAAATATTGATTTAAGTTTGTACTTTCAAATGTGGCTCTTTCTAATGAAAAGACAATAGAAAATTTCTTATGTCATGAATAGTTTTATAAATCAGAGTAAGCAATAAAAGTATATGTGAAAATGAAATGCCATGTCACTTTTAGCTACAGTGATGTACAGGTGGCTACACAAAGTATGTTTTAAGTTTTATTTACTCATTTTACATTTATGGAAGCAACTTGCAACACAGGCAGAATCCAATCCAAGCGCAGAGTTGTTAAAAGGGCCAAAAAGTGCTGCAGTCTTCCAGCGATTGACCAGAAATGAGATCTCAATAATTTAAAAACGGAGAGAGCCACAACTGAACTGAAGGGTAAGAGTCAGGTGGGCTACAAAGACATAGAGGGACACAACTACACAAAAGAGCTGGAGTAGGTGCTAGTACTCAGAAGTGTTGCACACACTAGTCAAGAAGTAGTCAATAAAACTACCAATGATCCAAGACTTGATATGCAATAGAGTAACAATAATACACATAACTTCAAGAAACAAGGATCAAAATCACATCTACATTTTCCTCTTTCTTTTGTAAAGTAAGCAACTGCATAAGTGGTTCTTTGGTCATCGATACATTATTGTGTATATATAATGTATAACTCCTCAAAAATTAAAACAGACTTGCTAAGAGGATAACTCTTAGCTTTCACTTGTTCATAAAAATTCTTTGCCTGGTATGTTTGTTCTTCAAAATGTAGGTGGGCCTGTTTCAAAAGTGTTGTGGCATATTGCAAAGCATGTGGCACATCTAGAATGTTTTTTTGTGTGTGTGTAACTATTATAGCCTACTTCTTTTCCATTTCCTTCATACCCTTAATGCTAGTTATGTATACATTAACATGATCCCACAGACCGAGCTTTCAGGTGCCATGACTTCTGCTGTGTCTGGGTTAAGTAGAATTTCAGTGTGGAATAAAGTGGTAGAAGTGTGACTGGCTACATAACCAGGATGAATAATGCCTGACCTACAGTAGGCTAAATCCCAGTTTGCCATGTCATGTCTTGTGGGTAGTGGCAGCTAGGGTTTAAGGCTCTGGATTAATGATCGGAAGGTTAAGAGTTCAAATCCTGCCACTGCTGCCATACTGAGTTCACGTTGCCACTGTCGGTCCCCTGAGCAAGGCCCTCAAACCCTCAACTGCTCAGCTCAGTTGTAAGTTGCTTTGGATAAAAATGTCGGCCAAATGATTAAATGGAAATGTCTCAGTGGTCGGGATTGGTGAAGGGTTCTGCAGTACCCACTAGAAGAGTACAGTGCAAATGACATTTACTGATTACTGTAGAATGTCTTTGGGGTTTTGGGAATTTCGTGTGGTGACGTGCTTGCGCGTGAATGTACGTTTCTTGTTGCTGAAATCTGCTTATTAAATCAATTATGTTGAAGTTCTCCTTATTTTACCGTTGACCTACAGGCTGCAAAATGGGTTGCTCAAACGGAAAGAGTCTTGACTTTATTACTAGTTGGGGTATCTTCTAATGGAAGATTTTGTGTAACTTTACGAAAACATCAGCCTCTTAAAAAAGTTTTTTTTTTTATGCGAAATAAAATGAACACCTACTACGTAAAAGGGCGAACTTCAGCCTAGAGGGCGTTGGGGGAAACGGTGTAATGATTATGCATCCCATGGTGCATTGCGCTTATTCGTTTAAAATAAATAAAGTGATTCTTAAGTAATTTGGCGTTTGTAGACAGATGTAAAGAGACTTCTTGTATACTGATTTGTATGTATTGTACTTTGAGTCTCTTATTGAACTGATTTTGAAATTGATAAGTGTTTAACCATCATCTAGAAACATGTTGTCGTTGCTTTAAGACGGGACGCTGCGCAGGTTTAGTTATGACTCTTGTTTCTCTTCATATCGTATAAATCTTTCGCCTTTTACTAAAGATTTCCGTGGGGAGGAACATTATGAGTATAAACTAATTTTTGCATGCTCTGCTTTGCGGCGGAGCTTCCTTACAACTGTTCAAAAGTAGAACCGGAACTTTACTATTATCGCAGTTACACGGATGCACGCGGAAACATGCAGGAAGGCTTAGCTACAGCATGTTGCATCTGTGTAGTGCCGGTCAATCCGAATCCGAATCCGATTCGTTCGAACCGTTTGATCCAAATGAATCAATTGCTCCGAACTGAATCGATGTTTCGATACCCGGGTTTCGCACGTGACCTGACGGTTCAGCTGCGGTGCGAACTGACAGCTCGGCAATGTTTTACATTTCATTCTTGACATTAATGATATTTTCTGTTCCCTTCATCATTTATAGGTGTGAAGATTTATAGAGGTATACCAATAATCGATCACTAAGCTTTGCCTATTTGTTTATGTTATTCAGCAACTGCTGCTGAGATTTCCTCCTAATAAATAAAACATTCTTCGGCTTGATATGCTGATTGTATGCTACAGTGTTGGATTGGAAGGTTTTTGACCAAAAGTAGCCTAAATGAAAACAAAAAAAACATAATCATCCACAATAGAAAATAGTTGGCAATCCTTAATGCATGTGTGCAGGGCGCACGTGGTGGTGGGGATCCCTGGGTTATACCTACACCATGACATGACTCTACAACTGCTCCGACCTGGAAAAAAAGCAAGGCTACTATAACATCAGACCGCACGTGGTCACTGAGCAGAGAGGCAATATCAACCCTTGTGGACAGTAACTAAAGCACAGAAACTGAATCACAGAGGGGAGACATATCAGTGAAAGAGTTTAAAGTTATAATTCATTGCCATCACAACACAAGAATGCAAAGGTGAGCAAATTATTCATCAGAAGTGTGTGTGTGTGTGTGTGTGTGTGTGTGTGAAGAGAGAAAAAGAAAAGCGAGATTCCATGGCAAGCAAAAAATAAAAGACCAGGGTTACCACTACAGCAATTTTGAGAGACACCATGCCACCACCTTAACCTCAGCTCTACTGTACGTAGCCCACACAGTCCAAAGCATTTTTGCTTTGTAAAGAAATGTTGGGGAACAAAAAACGAAACAATTTTCTCTATTTAGGTTCTTCCTATTTAAAAAAAACAAAACAGAAAATGAGTTAAATTCACTGTTAAGCATGTAAACAAAAATAAAAAACAGATACGTAGTTGTTTCTCAATGTGAATCAGTATTTTATTTTTATTTTATTGCTGTATCCCTGAACGTTAATCAAAGGAAAAGCTGTGCTTCAACAGAGATCCTCAACAGCAGCAGTCATGGAGCATTTGCACGCAAGCTCCTACATAGTCTTTAGAGGGAACCAAAGAGTAAACCTCGGTGAAGAACCGCGTTTTTTGTTTCCCAACATTTCTTTACAAATCAAAAATGCTTTGGATGGAATGTACACGGACCACAAAGCAACTCATCCACCATTTCAGCATTCAGCAATTTCATCTGTAAGAATGCTGTGTTTACAGTGCATGCGATTTCATTATTCCATAACGATTAGACAAAATATGCAGACAGCAGCAGCAAGACGTTATAATGCTCTACAACAGCCTGCGACCATTCTGAATTGGCTGACATGACGCCACGGCCACACAACACTGCTGTCGAACAGTAAGAGAACACAAGTTCACATTTGCCTTAACCTTATTAACCAATTGATTTTCAGCCATCACAAATCCACCTGGAGGGGGCGAACGCCTTTGTCCCAGCTTCATTTCTGCTCCTCATCTTCATTACAGCTTTCAGTTTGGTCTTCGGGGCAGACGGAGATTAACGCCAAGTCCGTTCTTAATTAGCTCTGATAAGACGCAGTGGCAAGAATCTGCCTTGTAGCGCCAAATTGTGAACAAGAGCAATCATTATCCCGTCCAAAAGGTTCACAGGGCCACATATGTGTGAAGGCTGTTTGGAGTCAGCTGAGTCTCTGTGAATCCCTTCTGTGAAACTCCAGGAAACTGAGGTCACGCAGCACAGTAACATTAAATAGATACATATTCTCAGTTAACAAGTTGATCATGGATCATTTAAAGTAGCACTGGCAAACTGCTTCTGAGGCTGTTTTTAATTAATTGTGGTTCTACCAAAATAAAATAATAATCAAATAATAAAAAATCTCAATACAAATACAAGCAAATAAATAATGGAAGGGGATATGTATATAAACCCTTTTACAAGCTCAGATAGTTGACAATGGGCCAAATATGGTTGAGTTGAGGCACATGAGGGTCAGTTATGGCAGGTGTATTGTGGGCCAAAAATGGCCTAAATTTGAGCAGCCACATTTCAAGTTTTCATAGCATTTGGAATATGGGCCACAAATCGTCCAAATAGAACCAACCATATGCGCCATTTAAAATTTGCCGTGAAAGTAGCTCAACTGTAGATTCTGGTTCATATCATGCCTGAGGTCAAAAGCTCCAATAAATCCAAAACAGAAGACGAGTTCATTTGGCTCTTATTGTCGGACCCTCTTTTACAATAGAACAGAGCTGTGTACAATATAAACGCATCATTACTGCGTGCAGTAGTTTGTATTCACCGCTGTACAACAGACTTCTGCGTGCTCAATGCCGTTAACGACTGAGTCTTCTTATTGTCTTCGATGGCGCGCATCACATCAAACTGTGTAAATTGTGTAAACCTTCTGGCTGAGGTACAATGAGCAATATGTGCATATTCGATATAGGCGTCTTCCTATCGTCTCTGCATCTTAGTGTGGACGAAAAACCTTTTGTTACAAAAACCCCGTTTTCAAATGTATTCATATTGGTGTAGCCTGAGATATTGTCTCATCGTGGTTAAGGTGTTTCTGTTCTGGTAGCCAGATTCAGATGAGTTCACACACAACCCTCCACGGCCGTATGTAGGTCACCACTGGGCCATCACTCATTTGCTATCTGGGGACGGCCTCAGCATGGCTTCTAAAATGAATCTGTCGAGCTCATCTTTTTCAAAGTATAAGTTCTTCTCCACAAAAGTAACCTCACCTGGCCCTGGCCGCGAGCAAACGTGCTTCCTGTGGAACTGAAGAGCTTTTACTCAGCAGCAGGCTTCATCTAGTCCAGTCCAGTTTTCTGACAAAAATATAGTCTGGAATAAAAATTTAAAAAACCTGTGTGCTTAGAGGAGAAAGTTCAAATTTGACTTTGAGAGTGCAAAGAAAGGTTTTGGTTTTCCTTACCAGAACAGTCTTCCTGCTCTGGATTTTAGATGATTATGTAAAATAGCTCCAGTGGAAGAGAAAAAAAATATTGTTCGTCTAACAACCCTGAGCTAAATACCAAGCGATGCTTGTATAACATAACTCACAGAGCAATAATGTAAGAGCATGTTACATACACAAAAGAAATTGTCTGTTATGCAATGCCCAGATTCCTATTTGTGTTTAAAAAGGTAGGTAATAAAGCCCTATTAATGAACAATTAGCAGTATGATTGACACTGTATAACCCGCAATCACAATATCTGCTTACAACTTCACTTTTTTTTATTTTTTTAAAAAGGACAATATTAAATAAGGAAAGCACCATATAGCACTGCGGGTGTTAAATTATTTGGTATGGGAGACTGCTGGAACATTTTCTAAAACAGATTTAGGATTGTTTCACTCAGTAGCAAAAATAATGCATGGGGCCCTTGTGAATTTCTTTTCTTTCTGAGCAAGGTTCATTGGCATGAGAATCATATGGTAGTAACAGTGATAATATACTGAATATACTTTTTCTTTTCTTTTTTGTATAAATATACAGATACTGTAATTAATAGCAACAATACTAGTATTTAAATTTATCTCTAATTAACCACTCAACCACTTTTTCAGGTAAAACAAAAGTCCCTTATCCAAACTATAGGTTATTAGGCCCCTTAACGATGAACTAACTAGGCACATAATGTAACCCCTTGCAAAAAAAAAACGGTTATATGCTGTCAGCTTGTTTGATAGAGACTGCGTAGGTTCACTGAGAGAGAGAACAGCAACTTCATCACAGATACAGAATGTGCTGAATAAAGAATGAGAGACTCCAACCAGCAAAAGTAGTATCAAAAGAAAGCTAGATAGTAGTGGTCTCAAAGGACGAGTAGCGTCTCTAAAACGCTTGGCGTGGGCTAAGACATAGCAGCATTTCACAGTGGATCACTGGAAAAAAGTCCTGTTTACTGATGAATCCAAGTTTGAGATTAATGGCAGTAACAGAAGGGTTTATGTAAGGAGACGAACAGAAGAGAGATTGATACAACAGTGGATCAAAACTACAGTGAAACATGGTGCTGGATTTTACATCTGCTCAACACTTTTGGACCCCACTGTATGTTAGAATCCAAAGCTGAGCCCCAGATGGCTCCCTTTAGAACATATAGTGCACTAAGTAGGATGCAGAACCTTAAATGGCTCCCTGCTCCAGAACCTTATCAGCTATGAGGCTCAACAAACTGGTTACAGAATCTGCATAAGTGTGTGTGTGTGTGTGTGTGTGTGTATGTGTGTGTGTGTGTGTACGCTCTTGTCTGAAAAAGACACACTGTGCTGGTGTTCTTGTATTAAAGGTTGTACGACAGTGTGATGGAGAGGTGTGTGTGTGTGTGTGTTTGGTAACAAGCTGCTACACCCGCCTTCTGCCCATCTGTGTATGTGTGTGTGCGTGCATGAGCATGTTTGTCTGTGTTTGTTTAATATTTGATGAGGCTGAAGGCGAGTGTGTGTGTGTGTGTGTGTGTACACTGTTGCACAGGAGTGTGTGCATGTGCATGTCTCGGCTTTTTTTGGAGCTTAATGAAAGGGTGAAAGGGTCAGTCGTGTGTAAACTGAGACCTCACACACATTCTTCCCTTGGGGGAAGAAAAAAAGGTCAAGAACTTGGAATTCATCCATGTGGGAGGAGAGAGAGAGAGAGAGGGAGGGAGAGGAGTTGTCCATAATTCCGCAACCAAACAACCTACATATCAACCTTTCATGGGGTTATACTTGCCGCGTGACTGTGTCATATGTGCGTCATTGTTCACATACTCGCTTGTGTACTGTTCCGTACGTCTGGAGAATTAAAAACTGTCCACTGTCCAAAAACTGTCCAGGTCAGAGCCAAATCATCGTCAGCACTGGAATACCTTCTTCGATCACTTCCTCTGATTTTGCACACTGAGGTAAACAGTGAAGATTTAAGAGTTGAGGAGACTGTGATGATGATAATGTGT
>JAOUQW010029007.1:0-10253 GCA_028565825.1 Olivaichthys viedmensis | reverse complement strand
TTCGAGCTTGGATTCCCCATGTAATAAAAAGAGCTGCACTTGGATCCTCGTAGTTGTGTCTTTCATAGCGGTGA
This sequence comes from Olivaichthys viedmensis, assembly GCA_028565825.1. NCBI lineage: Eukaryota > Metazoa > Chordata > Actinopteri > Siluriformes > Diplomystidae > Olivaichthys > Olivaichthys viedmensis. The sequence goes on along the minus strand of JAOUQW010029007.1, from coordinate 10,179 downwards.
CAGAAAAACTTCGCCTGCACATTGATCCAGCAGCCATAGAAGCTCGTTTCGTGCAGCAGGAGAAGAAACTGGAGGACGTTATCCAGCTCCTGCAAGCCGGCTATCCATCACCTGGTACGGCTGCCGCTAGCGCTGAGCCGCCGCATCCTTCCGCGGCCGAACGAGCAGCTCCAACAGTGGCTCCGTTTATCGCCACACCCAAGCGGTACAATGGCAACCCGAGCCAATGCCAGGGGTTCCAGTGTGCCTTGTACATCCAACACCATCCCGAGATGTTCCACGTGGAGACCGACAAGATGCACTTTGTGGTCTCCCTCCTTACGGGTAAGGCATGCGATTGGGCAACCGCATTATGGTCCCAAGGGAGCAACCTTCTCGCCGCCGAAATGCGATTCCTCGAGCAGTTCCGCGCCGTGTTCGATCATCCAGCCACGGGCCGCACTGTAGGCTCACGGCTGTGCGAGATTCGCCAGGGGTCCCGATCTGCGTCAGATTACACACTGGAGTTCAGAACCCTGGAGGCCAGCAGACAGGTTGCCTTGGACAACCTACTCCGGGAGAGCCAACAGCTGGCACCAGGTGCCCCGCTCTCCTCTAGCCTCGTCACACCGGAAGAACCCATGCAACTGGGACAGACGCAACTGAGTGCGGAGGAATGTCAACGCCGGATGAGGGAGAATCTCTGCCTGTATTGCGGTCAGCCCGGGCACATGAGGGACACCTGCCCCCGACGCCCCGGCGGTACCGGGGAGCCTCTGGTGAGTACCGGATTCCGGTCCTCCTTAGAAACCCGTGAATTTAAGATTATGGTGGTGATTTCTTGGACTAACCAAACGTTCTCTGTTCCAGCGCTAATCGATTCCGGAGCCGCGGGGAATTTCATCAGTCCCGCCCTGGTCCGTCAGATTGCCCTCCCCACCGTGGCTATCTCACCTCCCCTCCGGATAACAGCACTGGACGGGAGACGCATCGGAACCGGAGGAGTTCATCGGCAGACCTCGCCCCTCACGCACCGGATAGGGATGTGCCATCAGGAGTCTCTGTCCCTACTCGTCCTCCCATCGTGCGGGGAACTCATTATATTGGGATATCCGTGGCTGGCACTCCATTACCCTGTGATCGTCTGGAGTAAAGGGGAGATTGCACAGTGGAGCCAACACTGTCACACCAACTGGGGAAAGGCAGGAGTGTCGTGGTGACATCACAACCCTGAACGGCACAAGACTTAACCATGGTTTTGTAGGTATTATCCAGCTAGGGTAATCTGATCAAAGTACATGAACAAAAACTATAACTATAATAAAAAAAAAACTATACTAGATGGCTAGCATTAACTACCTACCCAACACTATGTTAATGATAACATTAAATCTAGCTAAGAAAAATGAACAATTTATTGAACATCAATATAAACTTAAAGCTCAGCCAGCTCAGTCTCAAACCTTTTTTATTCCAGACCAATAAGATTATCCGTGTCATTGTGACGGTCGGTTACGGCATCAATGTGATGACTGTCACGGCAACAGTGGAACAGGTTAGTGTGTGTGTAATAAACCAGTGCAGGATAATAAAGCATCCTGCACTTGGATCCTCTTTGGTGAGTCCTTGGTGTTTCTGACAGAAAACTTCGCCTACACGATGGATTCAGCAGCGATGGAAGCTCGCCTCGATCAGCACGAGAGGAAACTGGAAGAAGTGCTCCAGCTCCTTCAAGCTCGCTCCCCGTCTTAGCGTTGAGCTGCAGCCGCTACCGCCGGTCGTTAGCAAACGTGCGGCCCCTACTATGGCTCCGTTTATCGCTACGCCAGAGCAATATGACGGCACTCCGAGCCAATGTCAGGGGTTCCTTATGCAGTGCGATCTCTACATCCAGCACCACCCCGAGATGTTTCGTGTGGAGACGGATAAGATCCACTTTGTGGTCTCCTTGCTTACCGGTAGGGCACGCGATTGGGCGACAGCCTTGTGGTCACAAGGGAACAGCCTTCTCACATCGAAGACGCAGTTCCTTGAGCAGTTCCGCGCCATGTTTAATCATCCTGCAGCGGGTCGTGCAGTGGGTACACGGCTATGTGAGATCCGCCAGGGGTCCTGATCCGCCTCAGACTTCGCGGTGGAGTTCCGCACCCTTGCGGCCGGCAGTGGTTGGGGCGAACCCGCACTCCTGACCATGTATTGGCGAGGCTTAAACGCGGACGTACAGAAGGAACTGCTATGTAGGGGAGAGACGAGCTCTCTAGAACAGTATTCAGCTGTCTATCGCCCTGGATAACCTACTCCGGGAGGGCCAACAGCTGGCACCAGGTACCTTGATTTGCACCAGTCTCCTACCACTGGAGGAGCCCATGCAGCTGGGAAGGACCCGTCTGAGTGCGGAGGAATGTCGTTGGCGACTCCGGGACAACCTCTGCCTCTACTGTGGTCAGCCCAGGCATATGAGGGACGCCTGCCCCCGACGGTGGTACCGGGGCGCCTCAGGTGAGTACCGAGTTCCATTCCACCTTGGAGGCGCGTACATTGAAAATCATGGTGTTTGTTTCTTGGGCTAATTGAGTGTCCTCTGTTCCAGCTCTGATCGATTCCGGGGCCGCCGGTAATTTCATCAGTCAGAACCTGGTCCGCCACCTCGCCCTGCCCACCAAATAAGTCTCACCTCCTCTCCGGATAACAGCTCTGGATGGAAGACTCATCGGCACTGGAGGTGTTCATTGCCGGACGTCGGCCATCACGCTCCAGGTTGGAATGTGCCACCAGGAAACCCTGTCCTTGCTCGTCCTTCCGACATGCGAGGAGTAGATCATCTTGGGGTATCCGTGGCTAGCTCTCTATGACCCCAATATCGTGTAGAGTAAGGGTGAGGTCGTGCAGTGGAGCCAACACTGCCAAGAACACTATCTCCAGCTCCCGTGTCGTGCCACCTCGGTGGAGAGCCCTAACATGTCAGCACCTGCCGGGGTCCCTCCTCAGTACACCACCGTCTTCAGTCCCCAACAGGCAACCCAGCTGCCGCCCCACCAAAGCTGGGACTGTGCTATTGACCTCCTACCGGGGACTACTCCCCCACGAGGGCGGATTTACCCTCTATCAAGACCTGAACACACCGCCATGGAGGAGTACATTGAGGAGGCGCTCCAACAGTGGTTCATCCACCCGTCCACCTCTCCAGCCGCGGCCAGCTTTTTTTTCGTGGGTAAGAAGGGAGGGGGTTTGAGACACTGCATAGACTATCGGGGCCTCAACGCCATCACCATCAAAAACCGCTATCCTCTTCCCCTCATTCCACCGGCCATCGAACATCTGCGTGGCTCGCGGGTCTTCACTCGCCTCGACCTACGAAGTGCATACAATCTGGTTCGCATCCGTAAGGGAGACGAGTGGAAGACGGCCTTCCAGACCACCCGGGGGCACTATGAGTACAGGGTAATGCCGTATGGACTTGCTAATGCCCCCTCGGTCTTCCAGGTGTTCGGCAACGACATCCTAAGGGACATGCTGGACAGATGGGTGGTGGCTTACATTGACGACATCCTGGTGTATTCGGCCAACCTGGAGGAACACGTATCCCACGTGCAGGCGGTACCGAAACAGCTCCTGGAGCATTGCCTCTATGTTAAAGCAGAGAAATGCGAGTTCCCCCGGACAAGCATGTCATTCCTGGGGTATGTGCTCTCCCCTCGATGGGTGGCTATGGATAGCACCAAGGTCCAGGCAGTATCCGAGTGGCCTCAGCCCAGAAACATTAAGGAAGTCCAGCGGTTCTTGGGGTTTGCGAACTTTTACCGCCGGTTCATCCGGGGTTTCAGCTCCGTTGCTGCCCCAATCACGCAGCTCCTTAAGGGCAAGCCTAATGCCCTGCACTGGACTCCGGAGGCGGCCAAGGCCTTTGAAGAACTCAAGCACCGGTTCTGTACAACACCGCTTCTCCGCCACCCAGATCTGGAGCTACCGTTCGTGGTGGAAGTGGACGCCTCTGAGAGTGGGGTAGGGGCGGTTCTGTCCCAGCGGGTTGGCTCCCCGCCACGCCTTCACCCCTGTGCGTATTATTCACACAAACTATCACCAGCCGAACGTAACTACGACGTGGGGAATCGGGAACTGCTGGCAGTCAAGCTGGCATTTGAGGAGTGGAGACACTGGCTGGAGGGGGCTAAGTATCCTTTCCTCATCCTGATGGATCATCGGAGCATGGAGTACATCAGGGCGGCCAAGAGATTTAACCCACGACAAGCACATTGGGCTCTGTATTTCACCAGGTTCAATTTCACCCTCACCTACCGACCGGGGTCAAAGAACGTGAAGGCCGACACCCTATCTCGTTGTTATGAGGGGTGAACATCCCCATCACCTCTGAGCCCATCCTGGGCTAGACCCATATCGTGGCACTGGTACATGCTGGAGGAGATCCGATAGACCCGTGCTACGGAACCTGCTCCTCCTGAGTGCCCTGAAGGGAGGACTTACGTTCCGGGTCCCCTCCGCCAGCGAGTCCTGCAGTGGGTACACACCTCCCTGGCCTCGGGTCACCCGGGGATCGGACGCACGACCACCCTGGTTTCCAACACATTTTGGTGGCCAGCCCTGTCCAGGGATGTCAGAGAATACGTGACGGCCTGTGCGACATGCGCCCGTTCCAAGGCAGAGAGGCAACATCCGGCAGGACTATTGGAGCCCCTACCCGTTCCGCAACGTTCCTGGTCCCACATTGCGGTTGATTTCATTACGGATCTCCCTAGGTCCAGGGGGCACACGGCTATCCTCGTGGTGGTCGATAGGTGCCATTGCCTAAACTCCCCACGGCCCTCGAGACAGCTGAATCACTGTTCGAGAATGTGTTCCGGTTCTATGGGCTCCCGGAGGACATTGTTACGGATCAAGGACCCCAGTTCACGTCACGGGTATGGCACTCCTTTTGTTCATTACTACATATCAATATCAGTTTAATGTCTCGTTATCACCCTCAAGCTAACGACCAGGTGGAGAGGTTAAACCAGGAGGTGGGGCGGTTCCTCCAGTCCTATTACCCCCAGAACCAAGAAGACTGGAGCAGATACCTCCCCTGGGCAGAGTATGCCCAGAACTCCCTTACGTCTGCCTCCACCGGACTCACGCCCTTTCAGTGTGTGCTGGGGTTCCAGCCTCCCCTGTTCCCCTGGTACGGCGAGCCGTTGGAGGTGCCAGCAGTTGACGACTGGATGCGCCGGAGTGAACATACCTGGGCTGCCGTGCACATACGACTGCAACAGGCCATCAGGCACCAACGGACACAGGCAAACCGCCAGCGTCATCTTGCCCCGATCTACCGACCGGGCCAACGGGTGTGGCTATCCACCAGGAACCTCCGGCTCCGGCTTCCCTTCAAAAAGCTAAGTCCCCGTTTAATAGGTCCTTTCCCAGTAGTCCGGCAGATTAATCCTGTCACTTACCGCTTATGTCTACCCGCATCATATCGTATTCACCTCACATTCCATGTTTCCCTGCTCAAACCTTGTTCTTCTCCTCCATAGGTTGGGGGAGCCGAGGTGGAACCCCCTCCTCCGCTCAACATCGAGGGATGGCCGACGTATATTGTCCGGACCCTCTTGGACTCCCGGCATTGGGGTCAGGGACTGCAATACCTGGTCAATTGGGAGGGGTACGGTCCGGATGAACAGTCATGGGTTCCGGCGGTGGATATCCTGGATCCCGCTCTGGTCCAGGACTTCCACCGGGCTCATCCAGGGCGTCCCGTTTGCTACGCTATGCTAGCCAATCCTGAGCATTTCCTAATTCATTCTGATCTGGTCATTTGGTTCTGAACTCTGCCTGTGTTACGACTTCTGTTTATTGGATTTACCCTTTGGATACCTTTGCATGACATTCTTTTTACCTAGTACTCGACCCTTGATTTCTGTTGTTTGACTCAGAGTTTGGATTTGACCTATAATAAAGCATCCTGCACTTGGATCCTCTTTGGTGAGTCCTTGGTGTTTCTGACAATAGCATGTGAGGTGTGAGTTTTGGCCCAGGAATTGTTGGGCACTACTTTGTTTCTCTCTCATATTCTTGACACAAATTAGACACTGTTTATGATGGTGCTCTAAGATTTATCCCTGACAGTTAGGTCATCATTCACCACTGTATTCTGTATAATGAGGAAGCCTATGCCCTGTTGACTATGCATAGGCTTATTTATTGGTTTATTTTAATTCAAAAAGCCATACTTGGCTTGTTATTGTCTTATCTAGGCAAATTTATTCAACAAATATGGGCTGGGAATTATGGCTTAAATGTTCCTGAATCTTTATCTCCTCTCTGTTGCTGTAGTTCTTACTGAATCAGATAAATGGGCTTTAGTGTATGTTGTACCTTCTGACTGGAATATGCTTCAGTGAGACTTTAAAGTTATTTTGACTGGTTTTATAGATATTTGTTATATTTATTATTTGTTAATTAAACTGATGCCTGCCGTGTGATGCCTGCGCGTGTGAGAGAGAGAGTCATCAATCTTCAAAAATACTCAATTAATAAAAAGCATAAACAGGTTTTAATAAAATAAAAATCATATTTATATAAGTATTATGTTATGACATTTTAAATTGAGCTCAGGTGCATCCTGTCATGGCAGGGAGGCAGGACACAGGTGCAAAGCTGTTGTGAACATACATTTATTAAACATACAAACAAAGCACTACACAACATATAATGAAGGACAAAGCTGGACGGGTACACAGGGTTATTTACAGGGGCACTAATCACGCAGACTAACGAGACACAGGTGAATCACAAAACATGATTACACAGGGTGAGACTAGACGGATACACACACACACTGCTAATGGCGGCGTTGACACACACACACTGCTAATGGCCGCGTTGCCGTGGTAACTGGCACGAGCGGTCACGCGTGCCGCCATGAGGCGGCATGCCCGTGACACATCCCTTTTCCACTGATTATACCTTATTATACCTTGTACCTTATATATGAGATGTTTCAAGAACTCGATTGTCATGTCAGAGCAAAAAACAAGCAATGATGTCAAATAAATTGTTCTTGGGCCTCCACGACAAGATTGTGTTGAGGCACATATATGGGGAGAGTTAGCGAAAAATCTCAGCAGCGTTGAAGGTTCCGAAGAACACAGTGGCTTCCATCATTCTTAAATGGAAAACATTTAGAACCATCGAGAGTCTGGCCATCCAGCCAAACTGAGCAAAGGGAGGAGAAGGGCTTTAGTCAGGGAGGTGCCCAGAAACCCAAGTGTCATTCTGATGGAACTCCAGAGGTCCTGTGTGTAGATGGGAGAATTTGCCAGTAGGAAAACCATCTCTGCAGCACTCCACTTTATGGCAGAGTGGCCAGACAGAAGCCACTCCTCATTAAAAAGCACATGACAGCTTGCTTGGAGTTTGCCAAATGGCAAATGGCACCTAAAGGACTCTCAGGATTCTATGGTCTGATTGGCCTTAACGTCCCATTGAACATCTCTGCAGAGGCCTGAAAATAGTTGTACAGCGATGCTTCCCATCCAACCTGACAGAGCTTGAGAGGTTCTACAGAGAGGAATGGGAGAAGATCCCTACATCCAGGTTTTTAAATTCACCATACAGCACTCTAGTTAACATCTTTATAAATTATTCTCACTTGACCCATTTATAAAATTTGTTATATGCATGAACATGTCTGTTTACAAAAATGAAAAACACAGGGCTGATTTCTCTCTCTCTCTCTCTCTCTCTCTCTCTCTACAATGCTGCTGTATTACCTGAACCTGAACAACTGACCTGCTTCTATTCACATTAATAATCATAATTAGTCATTTATTTTCTATAGCGCCTTTGCAAAGCCCAAGAATGCTTCACAAAAAACCACAAGCCAAAACAAGAGAAATGTAATATAGGACAGAAATACAAAAAGGAGGAATGAAACCCTGCAGCCACTTTGGTCCTTGGCAGATAATATTGAACACATCTGGTGTATATATACTTATTTTGCTTGTGATCTGCTGTTTTCATCCATGGTACATCATACCTTTGTTTCCTAGCTTTGTTCTTACTATTTCTGATGACCTAGTTAGCTTGTATTTTAACTTTACATAATTTTCCAAGGGCCTGTGTTAGCCATTGAAAGACTTTGCATTTACATACATCTTCTTTCAGCACACTTATGATACATAGTGAGAGCAAGGCTGTTATTTCAGCCTTTTTTTCCAATTATGGTCACACCATTTAGGCCGGGGTTATACTTGCTGTTAACTACGTGCACGCGTATGCAAGATGGTTGACGCACGTATCCTGTGTTCATTCAGTGCGCCATTTGTGCACGTCCAAAAAAATTAACACAACGCATACGTGTGGTGCCATACCAGCGTAAATGGCAAAGGCAGTATGGTGAAGCAACACACAATTTTTTCTTAGCACAATTTGGGAAACATTCTGCACTAGGTTGTGTGAATTGACAACAGAGGGACACAGTAGGCTAACACAGGCTACAACTAAGATACTAAGCGAGTGTAACATTACTCAAAAGAATGATCATCAGAAATTCTGAAGTAGCAAATAGTTTCACAGCAAGCAAGCCTGATCTAGTTCTGTGTTAACAAATGGGCTACTCGGTTCTGGCGATTACACTAGTGATGTTTTACAACCCTTTCAACCTCCCAAAGTTTGAAAGTGGAATTTTACCAGAAAGCTGGAAGGGATGCAGATGATGATGATACACTGTAGTTCCACTTTGAGCTTAAATTTGTAAATACAAACTATTTCAAAAAAGAGATTACAGGGTTTAACAATATAATTTCGTGAATATATGAAGATTTGGGTGGGTACTTATGGAGAAGATTTGGGGTGACCTCCATTACCTGTTAGCTCCATTAGCCTCGTAGCTTCAGAGCAAAACTAACGAAGCAAACTTGTCTTGGCTGATCAACTACATTTGGGTTATGGGAACCAATTAATAACTAATTCTTCATCAAACCGTTTCATAAAGTGAAATTTACTTAACCCCTTAAACTCCCAGGAGCCATCAGTGGGTCCAGACTTACACTCACTATCACACACACACCGGCAGCCCAGAACCACAGTTCCCAGAATCTCTGCGTTCAAGTTCGCCGAGCTTCTGATCAGCTGCACCTGTTCCCCCTTTGCAATCACACACACACAACTTCCCGCAATCCCATCTCCCCTACATACACTCATGGAAACCTCACCTCAGTGCTCAGTATTGCCTTTGATGTTTCATTGCATGCCAAGAGTTTTCCTGACTGACCTCCCATATTTGACTCTGGACCGGATTACTCGACTCACGCCTCTGCCTAGGCCTCTGAAGTTCAGTCTGCCGATCGCCCGACCTAAAGCCTGTCCCCCGACTACGACCTTGCCTAACCCTCTCGTCCTTCCGGACATCTGCCTTCTCCCCACAAGCCTGCGCCTGCATCCACCCTGTCTGTACACTGACACTCACCCTCGTAACTACATACCTTCCCTTTTAGTTTTACTGAATAGTTACTGAATAATTCTATATATGCTTTAATATGAATATTTAAATAATAATACCCGGAGTTAAAGGAGTCAAAAACTAAAAAGATGTACTTTTTATCTAAATTAGGTGCTACAAATATGACCCAACTGAGTATGATGTATTAGACAAGTTTAGACTTGTAAGGTTTATGTTTAATACTTGTGTAATTAATGTAAAATGGTCATAATAGAATGTTAAATCAACATAATGAAAAATATATATTATTTTACACCAATCACATGATCAAAATCAATGAAAAATGTGTAAGTAATGATTACATTTTTTTCCATGATGAACATTGTGGAGTTTTTAAATATGTCATATTATTTTATGTATTTAAATTTTAAGAATCTGAAAGTGAAAATTGTATCAAAAATCTTTTCTTATAGGGGAGAGTGGGGTATATTGTCACACTTTTCACTGTTTTTTACATTTCTTGGGTGCGATACATCACCAAATGAAAGAATGGAGTCTCCAGCACATATTTTGTATTCATTACATGTTCATATCTTATTTCAGTATAGACAGTTATCACGCTCTATCGGGTAAGTATAAGAAAACAACCAAGTCATTGTGATTTTTTTAATTTATTTCAAATTCAAAACCAAATCCAACTTAATCTTACAATCAACAATCTCCATGACAAAAAAACTGCAGATTATCCCCTACCCCCATACCCTATC